>ML780205.1:812332-843895 GCA_009831015.1 Picea engelmannii
TGACATAGTAAAATCACATGTCAAACAAGACTCATCATGGGTTGTAGAGATATAAAAGGTGGTGGACATGGTGCAAGGACAAGCGTTTCACTTCATGGAACACCCGATCAAAGCTCGAGCCATGTTGCATCCGTTAAGTGCCAGAATATTCAAATATCGGACACAGATAGTAGAATTAAGAGAGATTGTTTCGGACCCAATGGAACAACATAGATTCCCATATGCTAACACATGCGAGGATCTCTTTGTCAAATGGTCGGAGTACAAAAAGAATCATCCTCTCAAGTGAGATCATGTGATGACTCTTAGAAAGACTAAGAGATGAAAGCACCATGTGGCGAGTTTTTATTTTAGTTAGCTTCACTTTTAGTAGTTATTTTTAGTTAATAAGATGTTATAAATAAGAGGATCGACCTGTTAGAAAAGGGTCGATGGTTTTTGAAAAGACCCTCATTTTTAGATTTCTAAAGAACTATTTCGGAGTTGCCTTAATTGATAAGTCTTGTTTAGGACCAGAGGCAAGTTTGTGTTTTCCTCAAAAGCGTGTGTGATTGGATCTAATGAAGAATTATTTCAGACTAGGACAAAATCTATCATTCATACCTAGATGCATGCTTTCAAAACAAAAATTTCCCCTTATCTTACTCTATCAAAGAACAAAGCTTTATCTATTTCAAGATCTTACCCCTTTTCTTTAGATCAGGTTTCTTTCTTAGCACAAATATTCACAAATCAAATAGAGTACTGTGCTCTACAAAAAAATATCTATGCACAAAGCTTCTCTTTTCTTTAGCTCAATTCCTAGCAATCATAGTTTTAGGTCCTGGAAATGGAACCATTTGTTGGCACAGGGGTAGACCCAGGGTTCAACGCTTCAACAACACACCAAAAAAACCCACCATTTGTTGGCACAAGGGTAGACCCAGGGTTCAATGCTTCAACAACACACCAACAAAAACCTAACTACTAGTTGTTTCAACAACACCTACGAAGCAGGTGAAGTCCACTCGAGGTAGAGGCAGGGTGGGTTATAGGACTCGGGTGAATGTAAGCAAGCTGAGACACAGATCTATGATTACAATTACTTCACAGAGTACTTAAGAATAACATTAATTAGTTATCAACTTCTTTCATATCACATAACAAACCCTAAGCATATATCATCGCAGTAACCATGACAAAATAAACATCACACTTAGCATCATAAGTCAAATCTAGCACATTCAACATAAATAAAGAACTAAGCATTCATAGATCTATCTATCATACATAGTAATCAATGCACTAAGCGGATCCACAACATAAACATCATGGCACAAAGAAAACCATCAACCCATGATATACGTGATTCACCCCAGTGTGGGGCTACGTCCACCAACTGCTTCTTCTTCTTTATTAATCTTCAATATCTTACATTCATTTCTCCTGTGCACTAAGACACAGAGGCAATCTTCGCACCAGACAGGTGATTTGTCCACTAAACAACAGATCCACCTTCGCAAAATCATGTCAACGAACAGTGCCAATGCCTCTACTAATCACGGAACCTTACATACATAGTTTGTTGCACTAAGCAGCTCAAAACTACTTGCACTTAGCCTTGCAAGCTACCTCCTCTTTTCTACATTACATTCCTTCTTATTTATAATTTTACAATTGATTACAAAAAGGCCTAGTCGTGGATAAACCCATGGGTCGACATCTCATAACCCTAATACAAAAACTAATGAACCCCTTGTTGTGTCCACAAATCAAGTGACATCCCACGATCTCAGCTTCGCTTGGGCACTCGATATTCGACCAGAGTCCAAAAAGGTGGTCAAACCTGACCAATGTTTCGTCAAAACTTGGTCGAGGGCCAACCCTCAGCTATGAGGGTCCCATCAAATTACCAAGACTTTTTGTGTTCATAAGAAATTAGTATGATCGACCTTGGGAAAATAGCAAGGTATTTTGAATGGAACAACAACAAGGATCAACCAGGATTATCAGTGTAGAATGACTAAGGTTCGATGAAAAACCCCAGTGTTTGGTGACCTATCAATTTGTCGATAGTTAATGAGTGAATCAACGTCGACAATTGTTTTTAGACATTGTTTCATTGATACCTTTAGGGAAACGTTTCGATGCTGACCAAAACCATCGTACAACGCTGATGTGGAAATGTTGACATCGAAGTATAGATATTACACAGGTAACATCAAAATATGACACAATGAAAATATTGAGTCATACAGACTATTTATGCGGCAAAGACACGTGGTCGTTGATTTTGAACTCTATGTGAGAAACATTTTTTTTTTCATCAATGATTTTCTTTAGACATACATCCCGGGCTACTATCCTGTCGATGCTGACAATGTATCGACGATTTTTTACGGTTGATGTTTCGCAGTTTCATCCCTCGGAGTTCGCCAATGACGAAAATGTATCGACGATTCGTTATGATTGTCCATATTTGTGATTTATATCTTGGATCTCGTCGATGCCAAAACTGTATCGATGATGTTAAAGAATTGTACTATACACCAGAATTTTTCGATCGATGACCGTTGAAAAGGTTTAAACCATGTACATTTTAGGCCCTTCATGCCATGTTACTAAAAAAGATCAATCCGTCCATAACTTCAAACCAAAAAATAATAACCTATAACAAGACTCAATAACAACATATAAATCCATCCATCCCACAACACTGACTCTGGTTAAAAAATGATAAGTGGTACCTAAAAAGAAATAAATTTCATAAATTATTTTAGGGTGTGTTGAGTGCTCAACAAATGGCGATTCTCTGGGCGAAAAAAAAATATTTTCTCCTTCCTTCGGTCTTATCTTGTGAAAAACTGATTGAGAAATCATTTTGATTTATTCTGTTGCTTTCAACAGATCCTATCCTATCAATGTGTACAAAAATTCCTAGGTTCGTAGATCCAGATCCACTTGTGCGGTTCAACCTTTTTTCAACCTTCTTTCCTTTTGACCGCAATCCATGTCCTTCCTTGACAAGATTCGGGTAACGCATCCCCTGGTGTGAGGCCATTTTTAGTTATCATTCCCTTGCTACGGTGTTCCTCTACTGCCAAAGAGCATCCATAGCCCCGCTAGAGCCACCCAGACATCACAGACTTTGCTTCGCTACCAGTGAGCGTCCACAGCCCCGATGGAGTTATCTGCATACCCTCTCAGACTTTGCACTCCTTTTAATATAGATCATTTTCTTCTGGCGGGAATTCCAAGAGTGAGTTAGAGAGGAGTTCGTATGTTACTATCAAGGTGAAACTTTTTAAGGTGAAGCCCTCCCTAGCTCTATATAGAGGTACATGTGATCCTTTCCAACTAGCCATTTTTTCCTTTTAGCTTTACCAAACCACTAGGTAGATGTTTCATCGCTTATCGAGGTAGTATGCTCTCAAAGACAAGACGTGGATCTTTTGAAAATTTGTGTCTGCTCAGCATCTCTTATTTTTCATGAAATTGAACATCATGAGTAGAGCATGCTTCATCGTATCCCCTCAAGAAATCCTTGAAGTCAACCATTCCTTTATGAAACACAACTTGTTCAAAGAGAGTAACAAACAAAGAACAAAAATAAAAATCCAATCAAAAAACAATGCAAACAAGGTATCAAAAGTTTTTTTTTTTTTGAGATAAATATTGTTTTAAGGCCTGACCATTAGCCGGAAGGGTGTTAGATTCTCCCCTCAGATTCTGCAACCGATATGTTCCTTCTATGATATTCTCGGCCACCTGAAAAGGTCTGAGCCATATATTTTGGAATTTTCAGTGTTTTCCTTTAGGCTCGTTTTCTTTATCCCACTTCAAGACTAGGTCTCCTACCTCAAAAAGTTTTTCTTTAGCCTTATGTTTGTCGAACCATATTTTAACTACTTGTTGATGAGCGATGAACTTAAATTTAGCCTTTTATCTTTCTTCATCCAGCATGAGAAGGGTATCAATGATTTGTTGTAGAGCGGATGAGGGCTGACCTATTGATTCCTGGGCAAGATGTAAAGATGGTAGATACAATATATTTGGGAGAATGGATTATTTCCCATATACCAGAAAGTACAGAGAGTTTCCTATGGATTCTTTAGGCATTACTCTATCGGCCCATATTGAATTATGAAGAAAATTATGCCAATTCTTTTGATTTTCAATGATTGTTTTTTTTAATTCTCACCAGGTTTTTATTAGTTGATTCTGCTACCCCATTCCCTTGTGAATACTAGTTTGCATAATAGTTTATTATGATCCACTTATCAAGGGAGAATTATGCAAGTGTGTGGAAGAAAAGTAAGCAACATTGTCAAAAATGAGGACATAGGGCATCCCAAATCTCATTATTAGTCGTGATTCTAAAAATTGGACCACTACCTTTTCATTAACGTGCGTGAGGGGGATAGCTTCCGCTCATATCATGAAATAATCTGTACCAGTCAAGATATAATTATGTTGTTTTGAATAATTCAAAGCAATTTCTCCTATGATTTATATTCCCCATTGCTCGAATGGTCTAGATATGGTCATCGGCAGGAGTTGAATGGCTTCCCTCTTTTCCCTATCGGTGCTTACTTGATAAGACTTACATTTTCTGGCATATGCATGAGCATCCTTGAACATAGTTGGTCAATAATATCCATACTTTACTATTTTGTGAGCCGTGGTTTCTCTCGCAAAATTTTGACCTGCTGGGGTGTCATGGAGTTCTCTCGGTAACTTTTCTACATCATCATGTTCAAGACATATAAGGAGTACTCCATCATAGTTCACGCAGAAAATGACAGAATTTATGAGGCGATATTGAGTAGAATTTAACCTAAGAGCTCTCCTTTAACATGAGATCTCTCCTTTCTCTGGGGTTTAGGTTTTCTGGACAAGTTCCATGGTGTAGGAGATAAGACAGGTTTTCGTACCAAGATGCTTGCCTAGGAGAAACATATAAGTCTTCACTGCACCATAAAGACAACTCATTTTCCCAACCGGACTCTTCTGCGTTGATCAAATCTTGGGACTCAGTAACCAATTTACAAAATCCTTGACCCTTGACTACTTTGGCATTTTTTATGTCTAGATAAAATTCTTGAACGACTACCATTCAATTTCCCCTTATTTCTCCCATTTCTTGTTGGTTGAATAAAGATCTGACTGCAGGGTGAGGTACTATGACTTTAGTGTGATTCTTCAGGATATAGGATTTGAAATGTTTGACCACTTCATAAATTGTGTAAGCTTGTTTGTCTATAGACAGATAGTTCAGTTCATCTCCTTGAAGGTTAGTGCTCATAAATATTTGTTGAAATGAGGGCTTCATAGCACTGGTGCATGGGATATTACATTTTTGATGTTTTTCAAGGATTCTTTCCTTTCTTCATCCCATGTAAACTCTTCATCTTTACAAATCATTTTTTGTAAAGGTTTAAGAGTTTCAGCGAAGTCAGGAGTAAAGTTTCTCACAAAGTTGATTTTCCCAAAGAAGGATTGCATGGCCTTTTTATTATGAGGCAAGGGGAGTTGAGCTATCGCTTTTATCCGCTCAAGGTCGATGCTAATTCCTCCCTGAGATATGATATGATCTAATAATTTTCCTTCCTCTACACCAAAGACAGTCTTCTTAGGGTTCAAAGATATTCCATATTTCCTACATATTTCAAAGATCTGAGTCAAATGTTGAATGTGATTTTCCTTGTTTCTTGAGTATACTATTACGTCATCTAAATAGACTACGACACACTTGTTAATCAATCCACGAAAAGCTACGCCCATGGCCCTCTGGAAGTTTTCTCCTTCATTAATCAAAAAAAAGGGAATTTGTTTATAAGCAAAGGTTCCCCACTTGGTTCGGAAGGTAGTTTTTAATCGATCATCTTCTAAAACCAGGACCTGGTTATATCCCGAGAAACTTTCTAGGAGGAAAAACATTTCTAAGTTGGATATTGTTTGTATAAGTTGTTCCATGGGACTATATAGTTATCATTTTCTGATTCTCTGTTAAGGTTTCCAAAATCCACACACAGACGGATCTCCCCAGACTTCTTTCTGACAGGCACCAGATTAGATAACCATTCAGAGTGTCTTACCTAAAACATAATCTTGGCATCTAATAATTTATTCATCTCTTGATACATCATAGGTTCCAGAGATGGGGGTATTTCCTAAGATTTTGTTGGAATGGTTTTACTCCAGACTTTAACAGGATTGTGTGTTGGATAATGCAAGTATCATAAGTTTTCAATTCTCAGTATGACTAAGAAAATACATCTTGATACTTTTTAAACAATTTGAGATAAGCCTTCATGTATTCTTTGGACATTGTCTTGCCCAAATTTACATCCTTGGGGTTCTCAGGGGTTCCTAGGTTTATAGTTTTGTATATAGGACATGAGCTCCCTGTTTTTTCATTCTTTAGCCCTCTAAATATTTCCCTTAGGTCGAAAAGGTTCTCCATATTAGCCACTCCTTTTGGTATCATGTGAAACTTTGTTTTTTCATCAGAGTGATTTGTTCCCTTCTTCTATTTGTGGATATTTGATTCTATGAGTAGTTCTTGGAATATTTCATCATCAATGGCCAAATTCTTAAAATTATCCTGATTAGTAAGGAAATCTATAATATGTTCATCCCCTTCAAAGACTTTCTAGTTAGTACTTATGGTTTGTAGAGAAGTTCTATTGCAAACCTTGAGGCTTCATATTCTTATAAAGGATATAATCTTGAGGTCATAGTGGCTAGAGCATCAGTAAGGGTAGTTTTCATCCTGGGAACAATAGTAACGTTGAAGGCCTCAAAATTGTCTATTATTTTGTGCACCTCTTACTGTTAATTTCTCAAGTGAGGTGAATTGAAATGGATGGTATTCTTTACTTGCCTGATAATAATTCTGGAGTCTCCAAAAAAATTCAATTCCTTGATGTTTAAATCAATGGCTTTATTTAGTCCCTGGACTAGAGCTTCATATTTAGCAGTGTTAGTAGTGCATTCGAATTCTAATTTGCAAGATAAGAATTTTCGTTTCCTCTTTGGGTCAATGAGGATGCATCCTTCTCCCGACCCCTCTTACGATTTAGAACCATCAAAGTACATCATCCAAATTTCTGGGGGGGAATTTCTATCTTCTTCATGTCTAACTATTTTTTCACTTTCAACCTCCTTGTCTACTTCTTCTGCCAGAGAGTCCTAACAAGGGATGCTTTCTCCTATGACGGCTAGTAAGTCTATTTGGAATATCATTTCATATTTTTTTGTGGGAGGTACATCAGACACATGAGGGGTGAAATTACTGAAATCAAAATGAAGAGAGTAGTTTCCTAACAAAGGGAACTCTATCGATGAGGGTTCATTTGGGGTCTCTAAATAAGTGACGATATGTTTGAGATATATTTCTCTGTCAATCTTGATCATGTTTTTATGTCATTTTAATGGAAACCAAAGGTGAGCCCAGTCGGTAATGAAGTATATGTTTATTTTCTCGGATCAGTCACGACTAAGTATCATTCCATAAGCCTCTGGGATGTCTACTACGATTATGTCAATTACTTGCACAAATTTTGGATGTGTAGAAAATATGATCATGACATCATTAAGTTCCCCAATTACCTTTACCTAACTCCTATCTAATTGTATAACGTGTTTATCACTTTTGAGTGGGTTTTCATTCAATTTCTTGCCAATTGACAATGGCATGACATTTGAATATGCCCCTGAATCGACTAGGCAATTATGTAGATTTTTGTTAAAAAACTCAAATGTCAAAAGGAAAGGAGGAACAAAAGGCCTTTATCTTTTGTCTAAAGAAAAATCATTCACACTTGGCTTCTTTGTTAAATATTTAGGATATGGGACCTCACTTTTATTAGTGCCTTTTATAGGGGTATCTATTAATTTTAAGGGATGTAACAAAAAATCTTTTTGTTGAGAAATCCTACACATGTCCATGATAGACACATTAGCTTTCATCTTCTTCAAGTCTTATACGATGTAGTAGTCTAAATCAGACATTCCCGTGTATGTGTGTTTGTGGGATTTTTTTGAAAAGAAGATAGGTGTTTTGGGTGATCGGCTGCTTGATTTCCACGAGATAACTGAGTAGTGGTAGGATTAATTTGGACAAGTTGACTTTTACTTCATGTCTGTACAAGAAGAAATTCAGTCGGGGGTCCCTGCACCTTAGTGACATCATTGAAAGGTATCGGGTGATTGTCATCCCATATCAACATGGCAGTCTCTTCATGTGTCTCTTGAATTTCTTGATCAATGGAATTTATTGTGGAGCTATTAGGTTGTTCGGTTAGAGAACATTCGTCTAGGAATTTATTAGCCATTAGAATCATAGCATGCAACCATTGACGACAATCCCTTTCTAAATATTTTTCTTGGTGATATGTACAGAGAGAGTATGATGTTATGTTCCCTAAGTCAACGTTTAGGTTCATTGGGGGAGGTTCTATGGCTTTAAAGGGTGGATTCCTTTTTAGAAAGGGATTATAATATGTTTGATTTTGGTTTCCTTTCCCATCACTCCTTTTCATATCCATGATCTCGTTGGAGATGTTTCTGATCATCTGCTACAGGTTTTCTAGATCCCCTCCTTTCTTAGGACCTTGTTCTGTTTGTTTTCCCGGGGGTCTTGTTAAAAAAAGTCCTCTCTTAGGTAGATGTTGGGTTTCATTTTCTATTTGTGAGATATTAACTTGTTTGCACCCTTTCATTTGGAATTCAATTGTTTTATCTTCTTTGAAATTTTTGGCTAGAGTAATTGTTGACGCTTGAATCCGTCAGGACCAAAATGGCAACCTCACGAGGACATTAGTCACCCTTCGGTTTTAGAGAGGTGGTACTCCTCTTGGACTCAAAGATATATATGTGCTATCTTTGATTAGGAGAGTGCTAGGAAGAAAACCCTAAATCTTAATTTCTTTATATTATAAAATAAAATGGTTCTTCAATAACCTGAGTACAATCTTTATGTGCAGCAAAATAAAATATTTAAGGAGGGATTCAACATCAAAATTAAATTTTGATCAACATCACATACAATCTTCTTAACAACATATAAATACATAGATATATTCTTCGTAAGAGAGAATGATTTTATCATCTCAAAGAATTTTAACAAAATACTACAATCAATATCAAAAGAGAATTTGATAGGTCAACCTCAAATACTTTATATTCCGAAAACAGGGTTACAAAGCACACTCGAGATCAACTCCAAAGCAATTCTTTGTGGAGTTTTATTTATGAAAGATATTCTTCATTACAAAATATTTGACAACCATATAGGTGGCTTCAAATACTCCATTATCAAGTAATAAAATATCATAGAAGAACGTAAGAATAACACTTAAAAACTCATCCTTGTTCCCAACTTTGAGATTCGAGTATCAAACTATGAGAAGTGGTGTAAAAGAATATACACAAAAAAAATGGAGAATATGGAGATTTATTTCTTTTGATCATAAGCTTGATTGTGTATCCATGGTTGTACCTTATTCTTCCTCTGATATTCTTCCATGCCCCTTTGACAATACTTATTCTTGGACCTCTTGATGAAGCCTCTTTTCTCTTTTTATGAAGAGATTTTCTAACTACCTGAGCAGTTAGGGTTTTCTTCCTCTCTTGAAATTACCGTACAAGTTTCTTCTTGAAATGTTCCCTTTAATTAATTCCTAATTAATTCTGGATGAATTAATTCACATCATTAATACAAGTACATTGAAACTGGGTCCCTCTCCCCTTTTAATAAAAGTTTTTAATAAAACTTTTATTTTTTTAAATTTAATTAATTCTCCACTAAAAGAGGACGACTGCAATTTAATTTTATGGAAGTGAAAACCAACGTTTTATCCATGTAAACCACTTCTTATGTTTTCTTCATCATCTCATATTTCCAATGATATAAAATTTTCCCAAATCCGTTGCTTGGATATCAAGATATGAGCTCATGAAGTTGGGTTGTCACATAGGCCCATTAAAATGAAGCTGACTGATATTTTAATTTATGAGAAAAATTTATCAACTTTAATAACTTCAAACCTATACCACCACCGTCTACAATGAAATATCTTTCCAACGGTATAAATTTTGCATGATTCTGACAACCAGAGATGAATTTATGGTCTCTGCAAGATCAATGCTCAGCCACTGTCGATCAAAATTGATGGGAAAATGTGGGCCCTTTGATGAATTTCGTGCTTCCCTTCATAAAATTCGATTTTTTTGGTTTGAAGGTCTATCCTAGATACATTGTGATATTATATTATTTAATATATATATAACTAAGTTTTGATATATTTAGCAAAAAACACAAGAAGAGAAGGAACTATGGAGCTTGGAGAATTTCGACCCTTGGAAAATTGTTGAATATAATAAAAAATTTGTATGCTGAGTTAGCAATGATGAGTCACCCAACAAAATGTTGCCACATGTCATCACTCGGTAGGACAACAACCTTCCCATAAGAATATTCCATATTTCATCCAATAAAATCATGTCATGTGTCACCTTTTGTATGTTTCCACGTGTCTTCATTAATTAGTTGCCATATGGCACCATCCATTAACTACCATGTGGATGTATCTCATTGGTTAATAAAGTTCCATGTGTCACTTGGAGATGTAGTTTATGTGAATGTATAGGTAGGTGAGGAAGTCACCCACGGTAATACATAGTAAGAAATGAGTGTGAAAAATTCTAAGGGTAGGTGAAGTGGAGAGGAGAGGTAAATAGTAGTAGAAAGAAGTTGTAAAATATTCCAAGTCTTGAGAATTAGCCAGATGTACTCATATAACATGAAATAAACATCACCAACCCTCACCAACCCACGAACCATAACTCATATATTTGGCTAAGTGTTGGAGAAGTTACATAGTAAAGAGTAGTAAAAAGAGTTGGGTGCATTATGAAGGTGGCAGAAGTCAAAGTGCATTGGGAGGGTAGCGGAGATAACACATACTCTTAAGAAATATCACCAACCGCGAACCCATAGTAACTCATATATTTGGCTAAGTGTTGGAGAAGTTACATAGTAAATATTAGTAAAAATAGTTAGGTGCATTATCAAGGTGGCGGAAGTCAAAGTGCATTGTGAGGCTAGGGGAGATAACACATACTCTTAATAAATATCACCAATCGGCGAACCCGCGGTAAGCCATAGTAAATAAAACTAAGTCTGGAAAGTATATAATGGGTCACGTGAAATATTGAAAGAAATATGGAAAATATGAAAAATTAAAAGAAATATATGGGAAATAAAGGAATTACATGAAATTTGGGAAAGGAAAAAGGAAAAAGGAAAGAAATGGAAAAATGGGATAAAGAAATATGGAAAGCCAAATAAAAGGAAATAAGAAAATAAAGGAAAAGGGAAAGGAATGTGAATGTGGAAAGGAATAAAGGAAAATGATTAAGGGGAATATGAAAGTAATAAGACAATGTGAAAAAATACTAAGTATAGAATGAGAGAATGAATAGGGGTGAAGGGAAAGGAGAGGAGAGAATATGTGACTTAGAACATTTTTCATATTTCTTCTTGTAACACCTCCATTATACTTCTAGACAGAAGTATGCGTATCTTGTTCATGGAGACTCTGATTTTGATTCCATGAAATGCATGGAAAAGATGATACCGAGGGATATGCAATGAACATATAATAGTTCAAAAATATTGATCTTCCAATATCTCTTTTTTTATTATTCCAGGATTGGGAACATATAGGTGACCAAATATTGGTCAACAGTATGTTTGGCAGCCCTTTTTATGAACATGGAAATAGAAGTTGGGAGAGCATTAGTGTATACTTCAATTTGCAACTCCTGGGTAGGTTTAGCCTCGGGTTGGAATTTGTTCAAAATGCTGGTGAATGTTTGGTTGAAATCTTTAGCCTTTTCTTTTGGACTCATAGTGGTGGAGAAAATTTCAACCATTAAAGCTCATGTGGTAGTTTCTTCAGCAAATTTGTCTAAGAAATCCTTTTGAAACTTTGTCCAGCTAGTTATGGAACCAACTGGTAGGTTGAAATACCAAGTCGAGGCTAAATTTTCAAAGGTATAAGGGAAAAAAATTCACACTACATATTCATGTTGTACATTCATCAACCTTATAGCTAATATGAACTTCTTAATATGGTCCTCGGGCAATCCAGATGTTTCGGGGTCAAATTTAGGAAGTAATTTTTCAGGATATCTGGGTAGGTCATGCATCCGACCTGGAATTGCTAGAGCATCTCTTTCCAACCATGGATGGTTATATTGAGGTTGATCTCCCCTTTCTCCATTGTTATCATTACTATCCTCCATGTCTTCTGATTTAGAACCTGAGCGATCTGAGTTAGACCCTTCCTCTTCATATTCAAAATTGTCGGGTTCCGATTAATTACCAACCGGTGTTTCATGTATCAGATTAGGGGTTGTTTGATCTCTGCTAGGGAAAAATCTATTAGTTATTATACCGTGTGAACAAATACATGGTCAAGGGTGTAAACAATTGGTCTGCTTATTTTTTTTCTTAGAGGAAGTAAAGGAGATAAAGGTAATGCTCTGATCTGTCGGGCATAATCTCTAATGATTCTTCTAAACTTATTTAACTCTCCATGGGGAAGAGTGTAAGGTATTTCAGGGTACATGTTTTCTTCTTCTTCGTGTTGATGTGAGTTACTTGTATCAGTAGTACTCTCTGTATGTGGGTTGTCTTGACAGTGACTATCCATGCATGGGGGTTGTTTTGAATCTATAGGCTTTGCGGAATATATTATCAGAAATATTGTTAGCCATGCATTCATTCAATCCCTCCTTCTAGCGCCAATTCTATTGAGGGGCCGAAGGTCCCTATAACACAAAAGAAGGAACCAAACCCGCTTAAGACACCCAATTAGACTAGTAAACATTTGATGAAAGGTAAGGTTTTCCATATTCATGATCTGGCCAGAATTATCGACGGGATTTAATCATGATTGAAAAATATGTCTTTTCTGTGAAACATGTCCTCAGGCTGAGCAGTTCTCTT
This sequence comes from Picea engelmannii, assembly GCA_009831015.1. Lineage (NCBI taxonomy): Eukaryota > Viridiplantae > Streptophyta > Pinopsida > Pinales > Pinaceae > Picea > Picea engelmannii. Next base: position 825,333 of record ML780205.1, read on the forward strand.
TTTGTTTTTTTTTCTAATATTTATAAGAAAATAAAGATAGATCTTAAGCTAGATGGAAGAGGGAAGTTAAATTGTGTGTTGGGGGGAAGGTTGGGTTTTAGGATAACCTTTATACCTTATCATGTAGATGAAGAAGATCTAAACTGCTTCAAGCTAGCATTAATACCATTTTGATTAGTAGAATTCACCATTGTCTAAGATAAGAGTTATAGAAATAAAACATACACGTGACAAGAAGCTAGTGCAAGAAAAGTAATTTCCAATGCTCTATTATCAGTCACAGGTTAACACAATTGATTTGTATTCATCAACTAGAATAAAAGAATTGTTACAACATTTATAAGATAACTTTAAATAACAGATACAGGAACTCTTACTCAATACAACAACAAATATTGAATCCGGAGATAGAGATAATCCCCCTTGGTCCAATCACATTCACACCTTAAATGAAATAAGTGTCTTTGGTTCTAAACATAACTTCTTAATTAAAATAACTTGCACAGAAATAGTTCTCTTACAAAATTCCATAAAATTCTTTCTCTCTCGAAACCACCTACCACTTGTCCAAGGTCGATCCCCTTATTTATAAAAAAAATTAACTATTCTAAAAATAGCTACTAAAGTTGTGTTAAATTGAGAAAACGCCACATGGTGGATTTTATCTTTCTGTTCTCTTTTTCTTTCATTTTGTTTCTCCTTTGATCATCTAGTGGTTTTACTGAATTGGATTGTTCTTCTCGTACTCTGACCACTTGAATAAGATATATTTGTATGTATTTCCATATGGAAACCTATGTTGATCCATTGGAGCAGAGAGGACCTCCTTTATCTCTATTGCTCGTTCATTGTACTTGATTATCTTGACACTTAAGCTTCGTAGGAATGCAAGAGATTTAATTGGGGGTTCCATGAGCTTCTTCACTTGACCCAGAATCATGCTTGAAAACTACAAAATATCAGCTTCCCATGCTAGGTCTTGTTCTTCATGCTGTTTAAGTATGTCATGCAAATTGGGGAAATCCTCCAGTGGACCAAACTCTAGTAGGTCAATGCTCCTCATTTCCTGATTGATTTTCTCCCAGCATTTCTCACATTCTCCCCATATTTCTTGCATTTTCCGCTGAGGTTCCTGGACCATGCTTACCTAGTGTTTAGTTGTCTTTCTTATTCATACAATGTTGTTATCCATTAACAATCTTATGCCATGCTCTTATGTATCTCAACCCTTCTACACTTGGCTGATTTAGTCTATCTTTTCTAAGGCTTGATGTTCCTTTTCATACCATCACTGCAGATATTTAGAGGTGGCCAACACCATGAGGGTATCTTCTTGGAAATCATATATGCGAGCGGTGAAGAAATCTCTTTCACTTGTGAATCATGCATACATTTCTCGGAACTCACACTTCAAGAGTACCATTGATCGTGTTGAATTTTGGTAGTACCTCACTTGATGTCACATATTATCTAGTTCTTTCTTCATTGTGTCCACCTCCCTTTCATCCCTTTTTTCCTTTTCTAAAGTAGCGTAGGTTATGGCCATCCCTGCCCCGATTAGCTCAGTCATATTAGCATTTTCTGTGTCAAACAATGTTTTCTCTGTGGTTATGAGAAGTGTGTTATAGAGTGTGAGCTTCCTTTTATTGATTGTTATTCTCATAACAAATTTCATTTTCCTATCATACACAATTTCCTATATATCAGAAACTTCATCTACTGGTTCAGGAGTCTGTTGATCTCCCAAGGACAGGGTACTTCCTAGGCTCCTTGGCATATATATATGTTCCATTGTAGGTTCTTTCAATTTCTTGGAAGGGGGGGTTTATGTATTCTCTGGTGATTTGACCTTCGTCCGGTCCTTGTCAACTGATGAATTCTTTGTCCTAGCTAGGGAAGTAGGCAAAGGATCGACATTAGCTGGGATTTTCGCCATTGAGGTGTCGATTTTTGGTTGCTCCATTTCTTCTTGTTGTTCACCAACACCCAAGTCATTCTTGGAGTTGTTATTCTGATGTTGTTCTCCCAATTGATCAATCAATTCAATGTTCAGAGTGCTCCTAGCCTCATGGTCTCCATTCTAGAGATTTGGGATCAAAACGTCGAAAGATGGAGCATATGTTTTCCCAATTTCCTCCTCTACTGTGATCGATACCGGGGTTATGCACGAGGCTTCTAAACCTTCCTCATTGTCATATATGGTGATTAAATCTATGAGGATAGTAGGAATACATGTCCCACTTGATGTTATTTTTGACCTTTACTGAGTTGTAGTAGTCACCGACGATCCTACCTTTGGTGGCATAGGGCTAGTTTTTTCTTGGTCGACACTTTCTTTCAGTGGGATTTTATTTAAATTATTTAGTTTTGCCTCCTCGTTTGTACCTACTGGGGTGATTCTCAAAGGTCCTATCAAAGAATTGAGTAGGGGTTCTTCCTCTAATCTTGAAATAGCTCTTTCAACTTCTTCTAGTAAGAGTATCCCCCTTCTATGTGCCTCAACCACTTCTACTGCTTGGTTTTTCGTCTCTTATCCTAATGTCTTCTTGAGAAGTTTGCTCTATAGTATCAACTTGTTCATCCATGGTTATTGCTTTAAATTTGGTCATGTTTGGGTTATCCTTTCTATGAATCGCTTCCTCCCAGTGTTGGGTGCCTTCGGTAAATATTTCATCTTAAAAACTATCATGAGAATACGGTCAATAGGAGGATACCTGCGATGCATGATGGGGAACTAAACCCTTTGTATCATGCTAGTGAAAGTGGATTGTGGGGAACCGATACTCAATCTTATTTAACCCTTATTGTTTCATCTGCGTAGTGTCTTTGACCATATAAAACCCTATATGAACCCCATAGGAAATGAAGGCTCTCTTCTTATCCTTTACTAGGGAAGCATTATAACCTTTTAAAATGGTCTGGTAGCAAATCTCTCCCAACATGAGATGATATGAGACATGAACGAGGAGTAGGTGGGGTGCACTAGTAGCTCCTAACACTCTGATATAGGTTCTTGTCTCTTCAAAGTACCAATGGAAAATTTTAGCTATGCTCTTTTTGGCTACCACCGAAAGCCTAGGGAAATCCTTTCTAAAGATAATGAAGTATATCCTGGATATGAACCCATCACATATCATGGCATACGATCTTTTGTACCTATTCTCTCATAAGATACTAAAATAAACATGTACATGCAATTCGACAATATGCCAACTTAAATTCATACCTGCGAAAACGTTTCTTGCGCAGATTATGTCCAACAGGTAGGATGCATGGATGATTTTAGGGGCTAAATTTCACTCATGGGCTAATTTTCCATGGTTTTTCCAAAAATGAGATTCTCTATTTTAAAAATGATTCGTCCAAATTCTATAGGATAAAATTATTTTACCTTAAAAATCGCCAAAATTTTATAAAAACTATATTAAATCCTTAGAAATTTGAATATTTTTACAAAAATATCGCTAAACATTTATAGTTGGCATATGAAGGATTAGTAATATTCCCCAAGGTTTCTACATTTTAAAATAAATTTCCATCCTTAAAATCATCCCTGGTAGGATGCCATGTAGAAGATTGGAACTTATCCTTCCTTTAGTATTCGAGCATGTACGAGATTAATACTTAGTTGTTTGCAAATAATGTCTCACCAATTGACACTACCAAAAATTGCCATGATATACGCCAAGGGCATCCAAGATTCTGAAAATTTTGAGCAATCCGTTTCTCCATATAATAGGAAAATCAAAGCCATTAAATACATGTATGGATATTTGATATTTACCATGCTATACCAGTCATTTCTCTTGTTTGTGAACTTGTTATCTTCCCTCCACAATGAGGCCAGTAACCTACCAGTGTCATGGCACTCATAAAATATGACCACAAAGTTTGTATTTATCCTTTCCTCTGGGTCTCTGAGCTTGTAGTATTTTTGAACCTCAACTGGAAGAAAAACACTAACACATCGCCCTCCTGATTGTTGACCGTTCATTTAAATTTTTCTTCGTGGTCAATTATCCATCCCGAGCTTTCGATGTGGGGAAAAATTGGGGTCCAACAAGCCACCCTGTGCATATATGATATCCTGATGTTCGGGAGCACTTGATCATCCAATATTCTGACGTTCGGGTTGTTGTGAGGTCTGAACTTCGGGTAATCCTCCTAACTAATTCTTCTATATAGGTATCCCCAAGACGTGAGCACCACTTTAGATCCATTGCTTGCCTATGTGTCTATGAATGCCGAAGGTTGGATAAAATCATTTTTGGTAGATGTGTGGATAATTGATTCTGTCTTTCAAACAAAATCAAGCTATCTTGCAGCACCTGGTGTAGACCCTTCGTCGACCTCCAGCTCCTTCATCTTGGGCATTCTTGGAGAGCGCATAGTCATTGGCTTTGTTGGAGGAATTTTTTTGCAGAAAAAAAAAATACGTTTTAGTGAGCCACCAACCAACCTTGACAAGTGTCATTGACGCAAATAGTAAGTGCAGAAATGATAAATAAAATGATTACCTCTTTCTTGCAAGAAATTAACCTGGTAATACTGGTAATCAAAATTAGAGAGCGGGATTAATTACCAACTCATGTTTCAGGTATCAGATTAGGGGTGTTCGATCTCCGTGAGGGAAAAATCTATCAGGTATTCTACCGTGTGAATAAATACATGGTCAAGGGTGTCAACAACTAGTCTTCTTATTTGTTTTCTTAGAGGAATTAAAGGAGATAAAGGTAATACTCTGATCTGTTGGGCATAATATCTAGTGATTCTTCTGAACTTATTTAACTCTCCATGGGGAAGAGTGTAAGGTATTTTAGGGTACATGTTTTCTTCCTCTTCGTGTTGATGTGAGTTACTTGTATCAGTAGTACTCTTTGTATGTGGGTTGTCTTGAGAGTGACTATCCATGCATGTGGGTTGTTTTGAATCTATAGGCTTTGCAGAATATATTATCAAAAAGATTGTTAGCCATGAATTCATTCAAGCCCTCCTTCTAGCGCCAATTCTGTTGAGAAGTCAGAGGTCCCTTTAACACAAAATAAGGAACCAAACCTTCTTAATACAACCAATTAGACTTGTAAGCGTTTGATGAGTGGTAAGGTTTTCAAGATTCGTGATCTGGCCGAAATTATCGATGGGATTTAATCATGATTGACATATATGTCTTTTCTGTGAAAAATTTCCTCAGGCTTTGTAGTTCTCTTTTTGTTTTTTTTCTAATATTTCTAATAAAAGAAAGATAGAGCTTAATCTAAATGGCATAGGGAATTTAAATTGTGTGTTGGGGGGGAAGCTGGGTTTTAGGATAACCTTTATACCTTAGCATGCAGACGAAGAAGATCTAAACTACTTCAATCTAGCATTAATACCATTTTGATTAGTAGAATTCAACATTGTCTGAGATAAGAGTTACGGAAAGAAAACATACACGTGACAAGAAGCTAGTGCAAGAAAAGTAATTTTCAATGCTCTATTATCAATCACAGGTTAACACAATTGATTTGTATTCATCAACTAGAATAAAAGAACGGTTACAACATTTATAATATAACTTTAAATAATAGATACAGGAACTCTTACTCAATACAACAACAAATATTGAATCCGAAGATAGAGATAATCCCCCTTGGTCCAATCACATTCACACCTCAGATGAAAGAAGTGTCTTTGGTTCTAAACATAACTTATTAATTGAAATAACTTACAAAGAAATAGTTCTCTTACAAAATTCCAGAAAATTCTTTCTCTCTTGAAACCATCGATCACTTGTCCAAGGTCAATGCCCTTATTTATAACAAAAATTAACTAATCTAAAAATAGCTACTAAAGTTGTGATAAATTTAGAAAACGCCATGTGGTGGATTTTATCTATCTGTTCTCTTTTGCTTCTCTTTTGCTTCTCCTTTGATCATCTAGTGGTTTTATTGAATTGGATTGTTCTTCTTGTACTCTGACCACTTGAAGAAGAGATATTTCCATGTATTTTCATATGGAATCATGTGTTGATCCATCGGAGTGGAGAGGACCTCCTTTATCTCTATTGCTCGGTCATTGTACTTGATTAGCTTGACACTTAGGCATTGTAGGAATGAAAGAGATTTAATTGGGGGTTCCATGAGCTTCTTCACTTGACCTGAGATCATGCTTGAAATCTATGAAATCCCCACTTCCCATGCCAGGTCTTGTTCTTCATGTTGTTTAAATATGTCATGCAAATTGGGGAAATCCTCCAGTGGACCAAAATCTGGTAGGTCAATGCTCCTCATTTCCTGATTGATTTTCTCCCAGCATTTCTCATATTCTCCCCATATTTCCTTCATTTTCTGCTGAGGTTCTTGGACCATGCTTACCCTATGTTCAATTTCCTTCCTTATTGAGACAATGTTGCTATCCATCAACACTCAGATGCCATGCACTTCTGTATCTCATCCCTTCTGCATTTGGTTGATGTAGTCTATCCATTCTAAGGCTTGATGTTCCTTTTCATACCATCGCTACAGATATTTAGAGGTGGCTAGCCCCAAGAGGGTATATTCTTGGAAATCATCTATGCGAGCAATGAAGAAATATCTTTCACTTGTGAATCGTGAATACATTTCTCGGAACTCACACTTCAAGAGTACCACCGATCGTGTTGAATTTTGGTAGTACTTCACTTGATCTTACATATGGTATAGTTATTTCTTCGTTGCGGCCACCTCCCTTTCATCCATTGTTTCCTTGTCTAAAGTAGTGTAGGTTATGACCATCCCTGCCCTGATTAGCTCAGTCATCTTAGCATTTTTTGTGTCAAACAATGTTTCCTTTGTGGTTATGAGAAGTGTGTTATCGAGTGTGAGCTTCCGTTTCTTCATTCTTATTCTCATAACAACTTTCCTTTTCCTGTCATACGTAATTGCCTGTATATTGGAAACTTCATCTACTGGTTCAGGAATCTATTGATCTCCCCAGGATAGAGTATTGCCTAGGCTCCCTGACGTATAGAGATGTTCCATTGTAGGTTCTTTCAATTTATTCGCAGGGGAGGTTTATGTATGCTCTGGTGATTTGGCCTTCGTCTAGTCCTTGTCGTCTGATGAGTTCTTTGTCCTAGATAGGGAAGTAGGTAAAGGATCGACATTAGTTGGGATTTCGACCATTGACATGTCGATTTTTGGCTACTCCCTTTATTCTTGTTGTTCACCAGCACCCAAGTCATTCTTGGAGCTATAATTCTGAGGTTGTACTCCCAATTGATCGAGAAATTTAGTGTTCAGAGTGCTCCTAGCCTCATGGTCTCCATTCTAGGGATCCAGGATCAAAACGTCGGAAGTTGGAGCAGATGTTTCCCCAGGTTCCTCCTCTAGTGTGATCAGTACCGGGGTTATGCATGAGGCTTTTAAACCTTCCTCATCGTCATATATGGTGATTAAATCTGTGAGGAAAGTAGGAATACATGTCCCACTTGATGCTCTTGTTGACCTTTACTGAGTTGTAATAGTCATCGACGATCTTTCCTGTGGTAGAATAGGGATAGTGTTTTCTTGGTCGACACTTTCTTCCAGTGGGATTTTATTTGAATTATTTAGTTTTTCCTCCTCATTTGTACCTACCGGGGTGATTCTCAAAAGTCATATCAAAGAATTTATTAGGGGCTCTTCCCCTAATCTTGCAATAGCAATTTAAAATTCTTCTTGTAAGAGTATCCCCCTTCTCTGTGCCTCGATCGCTTCTATTGCTCGGTTTTCGTCTCTTATCCTAATGTATTCTTGAGAAGTTTTATCTATAGTCTCAACTTGTTCATACATGGTTATTGCTTAAGATTTGGTCATGTTTGGGTTAGCCTTTCTATGAATCACTTCCTCCCAGTGTTGGGCGCATTCGATATGTGGATGGGGCTTAAATCCCCTGATTCAACAGCAGGAACCAAACGTGCCACAGAGGCCCAATTAGACTCTGCAACGTTTGGAGTGGAATGGTTCTCTAGATCTTATAATCTGGCCAAATTATCGATGAGCTTTTGTGTTTTCTGGTGAATTCTCTTCCTTCAGTTAAGACAGTTTTTTCTGTATTTTCTCTTAGGTGGGGCAGGTACAAGAGATCCAAGCCAGTATAAACCAACTAGACGAAGATAGGACAATATTTTTAACTATTGGGAAGGGGTCGAGCTTGGGATAAACTACTACTCGAACATGCAGAAAACAATCCTATGCCAAAGGGCTTAGTAATAATACTTTAACCGAAAGAGTATCCAACTGTTGTCTGAGAAAACTACTTAACAGAAAGAAGACACATATATGATCAATATCAGGGTAAGAAAAATAATTCATCTACCAAGACATTCATCACATAGCTGAGGTAAACTACTTAGCATAGAGAAAGAAACACGATTGTAATCAATGTCACGGTAAGAAAAATAATTCATCTACCAAGATACTCATCACATAGAAGCACAATGATTTACTGTCATCATTTAAAGAAAGGAACATCAAAACATTGCACTAGATAACTTGAAAACATAATTAATTTCTCTTACTCATTTACTACAACATTCATGGAACAGGAAAGGAAGTAATTCTTCTCCAACTCCAATCACATACATATGATGAAAATAGCTTGTCTCTGGTCTAGAAGGAATTCTTAATTCGTAGCAGTCTCAAAACAATTATCAACAACCAAAAGAAAAGAGTTCTTACAACAACCATCGACACTTTGACCATCGGTCGATGTTCCTATTTATAACATAAAGTCTTAATAATAATTAATGGTAAAATACAATTTGAGCTAATCAACAATCGCCATGTGGCATCATCATCTAATAGTCTTTCATCAGTCCACCCGAGTTGTTTCTTGAAAAGGGTGGAATCTTTCATAATCAAACCATCTGATAAAGAGTTCTTCATAGGTGTTGGCCCATGGAAACCTGTGTTGTTCCATTGGATCTCCATAGATTCCCCTGATGTCTACTATGTGCGCCCGATATTTTTTGAGGCTAAAGTTCAACTTCTGAAGTATGGCTCTGGCTTTGATTGGATGTCCAGCAAACTGTTGTACTTGCTCAGGATTTGCATCGGTGACCTTTGCACATTGTTCGGCCCATGACACATCATGTTCGGCGCACAGCTTGATCATTCCACTTAGGTCGATTAATATCAGGATGTCGAAATTAGGATCTCGACATACTTCGTCGCTTCAGTGATTCTTTCAGTTCTTTGGTGGGATCACAAGACAGACTCTAGTCAGTGAATGGGAAGGTTCTTCCTGGAATTAAACAGAAGTAGTTTAGCGATCAAGCAACCCCTGATCTGACATAAATAAACAAAAGATCAACATGTACCTATGCATATTTCTAGTCTCAGTCGTTTTTAATACTTATGTGATCCCAAATGATTCCTTCGAGTGACCTGTGAATCCACCACTCCTCTTTGGTATAAATGAAAACCTTAACATGTTGTAGTGTGGATAATCAAGTACGATAGACATGAATGTATAATTATCACAATAATTACTTGACCTTTGGGAAAAAGGGCGTCGAGGACGAATTATGCATGCGTGTGCTCCAAAGAGGTAGGATATCATATAGAGAAGGTCGTTAAATGCCTTCGAAACTTGTACCACCAAGCATGCCAAGCGTCATTTATAAATAACGGAGGTTCGGAAGTTCAAAAGGATCGAAAGGATCGCACTGCACGCTTTCCTGTTCTGGATCGCATCCGTCGATTAGCTGCGGCGTGCCAAAATTTTTCAAACATCATGTCGCGAGGCGTGGGCACTATGTTTGCAAGCCTAATGTCTCTCTTTGATTTCCCTATAAATACAAAAGCTTTGCAAGCAATCCTTCTTATATGCCAAGCTCATATTCCCTGGGGATCTGGTTCAGTAAGTTCATCTTGGCGACGTCCAGGTGAGTAATCCTTTGCCATCTATAGACACCTTGAGTCTCTTATGCTTTGCGGTTATGGGGAATCCTTCAAACACAGGACAAGGTCCATGAGCCAGTCGAAGTGAGAGGTCTCAGCCCCAGCACACCTGGGATTCCTTCCTGTGGGCTTCGAGAGGTACAACTATCTTCCCAAAGGTAGCATCAACATCCAAACATGGGCTTGGGGTGGTCGCAGATACGTCCGGGAGAAATAATTTGGAGACTATGCCTTCTCAGGGACTGAAACTGTGGAGAAGAGGAAGGCCTAAGAAGAAAACCTGGGAAGGAGAGGGCGACCTCCCCAAGGCTGAACTGAGTGCACATCCAACCCTCGAGGAGTCTGTAATGCCTACCGATTGTTCGAAGTTGTTTGGGACCACTGGAAAAGGAGGCAGAAGAAGAAAGGGGAGGGCCGAAGAGTCGTGTGCTTCTGTAAAAAATTCTTCTCAACAACTAGAGTAGGCTCAATTTGCAATAGCCGAGCTTTACCAAGAGAATAGGGAACTACGGTGTCAGTTGGCAGAAAAAACCTAGAGGATACTACCGCCACAAGGTCACGCGGGGAGCACCATTTGGCTGCAGAGACAACTTCGGGAAGCACAAGACATGATCCTGGAGTTATGCGAGGCGCAGCGGATGGCGGCGACAATGGAGCATAAGACACCACAAAGTGTGAAAGACAACCTGAGAGAGGACCAAAGAATAGGTGATACGTAGTTAGCAGGTTCTCGCCCGGTGTTCCTGGAAGTGTGGATTGACACCTCTTTGTATTTCGTCTTTGTAAAATTTTGTAATCTCACGATGAACGAGCAGGTTAGCCAAGTCATCGGGGTTGTCTATTCGTATGTAAACCAAGCCTGGCAAAGGTTTTTGACTGTATATAAAGAAAAAGTTTAAAAGTATCATGTTGTGAATCAAATGTGTATTCTTCTTTAAATCTTTTGCGTAAAATATTAGATCTTTTGGCATCATTGTTATTATGCCGCGAGTTTGTTAATGTTTTTCTTTGTAAAACTTTGATATCAATTACTACTTCCGTGGGATTATTGATTTTGGTTATTAAAAAAAAAAATTAATCATGGAAAGATATTCGGCTAGTGGATAAAAGTCATGCTTGGAATTTCACTTGTACCGACAGTTTTTGAGAAAAGACTAGAGGTCACAGCTGTCGATACCGAGAGTTGTTGGAGTGATTAATTAGTTCCCTCTCACCAATACCAAACTCTTTTCGGGAGTTTGGTGGTCAGCAATGTTTCTTTTATCTATGTGCGGTGCTTACAATCGCACTTTTCTGCCGAAGCTGAAAGAATCGGCCTTCGGTAAAATATTTTCATAGACTATATGTGTAAAAGAGATACTCTTATCAGCTGACGCCGAAGAATGTCGGCACTTGGTTGCTTTGAATTCCCATACAATTTTCACTACCTTAATATTTCACAGATGCCAAACTTCTCAACTAAGCCGGAAGAAATCTGGGTCACTGGTTCCTTGATTAGTCGTGGTGTTTCTCAAGATGGTTCTTAATATGATCAAGAGAAACTCGGATATGAAACACAAGGTGGTACCCAAAAGGAAGTGGTCACATAACTTTTATGGTGTGTTGAACTCTCAACAAATGGCGATTCACTAGGCGAATGAAGAATCTTTGTCCCATAAAACAGATATCTTCGGTCCTTCTTTTATTCGTGCCAACTGGAAATATATATATATAAACTTTTATTCTGTTGTTATTATTGGAAGTACTTCTTTAGGGCTTGGTCATTTACCAGGAGGATGTCAGTTTCCCATCTCATATTTTTCAAATGATAAGTACCTACCCCGATCTTCTCAGCCACCTGAAAAGGCCTAATCCATAGACTCTGAAACTTGGAATGCTTCCTTTTGGGTTCATTTACCTTATCCCACTTTAGAACTAAGTCTCCTACTTCAAAATGATTTTCTTTAGCCTTATGCTTATCGAACCATCTTTTCACTATCTACTGATGGGATAAAAATTTAGACTTAGCCCTTTTCCTCTCCTCCTCCAACATGAGCAGAGTGTTGATTCTTTGTTGCATGGTCAAGGATTTATCATCGTTAGAATCTTGGGCCAATTGGAGAGATGGAAGATAAAGACCATTTGGGAGAATGGATTCTTGTCTGTAGACCAGGAAGTATGGGGAATTCCCTATATCCTCTTTGGGTGTGACCCTACCAGCCCATAGGGCATCATGGAGTTGGCTATGCCAATTTCTATGCTTATCCGCAACCGTCTTCTTTAGTATCATCACCAGATTCCTATTGGTTGACTCTGCCACACTGTGTCCCTGAGGGTGATAATTTGTAGAGTACTTGATTATGATTCATTTGTCCAGAGAGAACTCTGTCAATAGGGTAGAGGATAAGTAGGCTGCATTATAAAAGACCAGAATGGAAGGAACACCAAACCTTGTAATTAGTTGTTGTTCTATAAATTGGATGACTATTTTCTCATATACATGGGTCAGAGGGATGGCCTCTCCCCACTTTTTGAAATAGTCGGTGGCAGTAAGAATATACTTGTGCAATTTCAAAGAATTGGGTATAATTTCTCTTATGATATCCAGCCCCCACTATTCAAACGGTCTAGAGACAGTTACAAAATGAAGTGGGATTGTTTCCCTTCTCTCCTTGCCAGCACTTATTTGACAAGTCTTACAATTCCTGGCGTAAGCATGAGTGTATTTGAACAAAGTGGGCCAATAATAGTTGGCTCTCAGAACCTTATGAGTGGTGGTTTTCCCCGCAAAATGTCCCCCAAGGAGGCAAGCATGGATTTCTTTCAGCACTTTATCGATGTCTTCGCATTCAAGACATCTCAGTAATACCCAGTCATAGTTGATCCAGAAGAGTACCGAATTTATGAGGTGATATTGTGCGGATTTTAATCGGAGGGCTCTCCTTTCTCTGGGGTTGAGTTTTTTGGGACAGGTCACATGATGTAATAGATGAGCCAAATCCTTGTACTAGGAGTCTGATCCCGATGAAATGTATGTTGCTTCAGCACACCACAGTGCTATTTCATTATCCCACCCTGGATCTTGGTTTACCTGATCTTGAGCTTTGGCTGCGAGCTTGCACAAACCTTGTCCTTTTACTAACTTGGAGGGTTTTATATCTAGATCAAATTCCTGGACCACCGCCATCCAGTTCCCTCTTCTTTCTCCCATTTCTTTTTTGGTAAACAAGGATCGGACTGCGGGGTGTGGCATAATCACCTTAGTGTGATTCTTGAGGATGTACGACCTAAAATTATTTACTTCTTTATAGAATGCGTAGGCCTTCTTGTCTATGGCGGGGTAATTGATCTCATCTCCTTGAAGGTTGGTTCTCATGAATGACACCGAGGCTTCGTTGTTGTCGTCGTCCTTCTAAGTCAAAACCGCAACTAGATATTGGTCAAAGGAAAAAGTATAAAGGTTAAAGTCTCTATTGAAATCGAGACTTTGAATACCAGGGCCTGGGATATGGCGGCTTTGATATTGCTGAAAGAGTCATTTCGTTCATCATCCCACTTAAACTTAGAATCTTTGTGAATCATGTTTTGTAAGGGTTTGATGATTTCGGCGAAGTCGGGGGTGAATTTCCTTAAAAAATTAATTTGCCCGAAAAAAGACTGCATAGCCTTCTTGTTATGGGGTAGCGGAAGTTGAGATATGGATTTAATCCTTTCGGGGTCTATGAAAGTTTTCACTTGAGATATAATATGACCTAACAACTTACCTTCTTCAACACCAAAGATAGTTTTCTTAGGATTGAATGATATACCGTATTTTCGGCATCTTTCAAAAATCTGAGTTAAGTGTTGGATGTGTTCCTCTCTATTCTTCGAATACACTGTTACGTCATCTAAATACACTACCACACACTTACTTATAAGTCCCCAAAATGCCACATCCATTTCCCTTTGAAAGGTCGCTCCTGCGTTAATCAAGCCGAAAGGCATGCGTTTATAAGCGAAGGTTCCCCATTCGGTATGGAAGGTAGTTTTTAATCGATCTTCCTCTGAAACCAACACTTGGTTGTATCCTGAGAAACCATCTAGAAGGGAGAAAATTTCCGAGCTCGACACGATTTGTAGGAGTTGATCCATCGGTGGGATGGGATAATTGTCCTTTTCTGAAGCTCTGTTGAGATTCTGAAAGTCTACGCATAATTGGATTTCTCCTGACTTTTTTCTTACTGGAACAAGGTTCGCTACCCAGGTGGAATGTCTAACTTGGAAAATTATCTTCGCATCTAAAAGATTCCTTAAATCTTGATACATTAGGGGTTCCAAGGATGGGTGGTACTTTTGGAGATTCTGTTGAAAAGGTTTGACTTCGGGTTTCAATGAGATGGTGTGTTCAATGATGCGGGTATCATACGTTTTCAAATCTTTATAGGACTAGGTGAACACATCCTGGTATTGTTTGAATAATTTGAGGTAAGCTTTCCTCTCCTCTTTAGATATCGTTTTGCCTATATTTACATACTTTGGGTTGTCTGGGGTTTCAAGATTTATAGTTTCATGGAGGGGACAGGAGCTACCAGTCTTTTCATTTGTAGGTCCTTTGAATCGTTCCTTTACATTAAACAAATTCTCTATATTTGCTATCCCTTTTGGAATTGTGTGAGCCTTTGGTTTATCTGCGTGTTGACCCTCCCGAGGACTAGTTTCCATTAGTTTCTCTTGGAACTCTTCATCGTCAATAGTGAGGTCTTTGAAGTTTCCTTGATTAGTCAAGTAGCTTATGATATGTTCATTCCCCTCAAAGACTTTCCAATTAGAGATATTATTAGGTACAGATGGATTGTAGAGAAGTTGTACGGTGAATCAGGAGGCTTCGTAATCCTCCAAGGGCGAGATTCTTGAAGCAGCAGTGGCTAAGGAGTCAGCAAGGATGTTCTTCTCTCTAGGGATTGTAGTGATATTGAAAGCTTCAAAGAATTCTATCAACCTCTGCACCTCCTACTGGTAGTTCTTAAGATGAGGGGAGTTGTCGTGTATAGTGTTTCTTACTTTCCTAATAATGATTTTCGAGTCTCCGAACACCTTTAATTCCTTGACATTAATATCTATGGATTTCCTTAACCCTTTTACCAGGGCTTCATACTCAGCAGTGTTGTTGGTGCACTCGAATTCTAGTCTATAAGACAAGAAATGGCATTTACCCTTTTGATCAATGAGGATGCACACATTTCTCCTGAACCCTCTTGTGACTTGGATCCATCAAAATAAAGGGTCCAAATTTGCAAGCGATGATTTCCATTCCAATCAGTGTTTCTCTGTTCGAACTTTTCTTCTGGAAGACCTAACACTAGGTCTTGACAAAAGAGAGAATCTTCCATTGGCATCAAGAATTATTCTTGATAGATCATCTCGGAGCTTTGGGTAAGAGAAACCTCAGACAGGAGAGAAGAAAATTTTCCAAAGTGAGAATCAGAAGAATAATTCCCTAGTATGGGAAAATCGGTAGAGGTTGGTTTGTTCGGGGTTTCCAGGTCAGTGACTGTATGTTTTAGATATCTTTCCCTACCAATTATGATCATGTTCTTATATCCCTTCAGTGGTAGCCAAAGGTGTGCCCAGTGTGTGTTGAAGTATCTGTTTAGTTTTTCGGACCAATCTCGGCTCAATAATAGCCCATATGCCTCAGGGATATCCACCACAATGATGTCAATCACCTGCACGAAATTAGGATGAGTGGCTACCCTGATCATCACATATTTGAGTTCCCCCATGACTTTGACCTGGGTCCTGTCCAGTTGTATGACATTCTTATCACTTTTTAGAGGGACAACACCTAATTTGTTACAAACAACCAAGGTCATGACATTGGAATATGCCCCGGAGTCTACCAGACAGTTGTGGAGATTCCTGTTGAAGACTTCAAACATTAAAAAGAAATGTGGTACAAAAGGCCTCTCCTTCCTACCTTCTGAGTAGGTGTTTATCATTGGTTTGCTTTCCAAATTCATAGGGGGCATATTCTTCTCCTGACCATCGTCGGTGGTCGAGTTTTCTACCGAACTTAGAGCTTGCAACAAAACATCTTTCTGCTGAGGGATTCTACATATGTCCATAACCAATACATTAGCTTTCAGCTTCTTCAAATATTCTACTACATTGTAATCTGATTTAGGAGAATCATGAGTATGGATACTTATAGGATTTTTACCGGGAGCGAAATTCGTTCTCGGGCGATCGGGAGTTAATTTACTTTGTGAGGCACGGGTGGCATCAGTATATTTTGGGTCGGGTTGACCCTTACTACATGTCTGTACCACCGATATCTCTGTGGGTGGTGCCTGAGGTTTAAACATATCATCCAAAGATGTGATCACGTCAGGATCCCATACCATCATGGCCGTGTCTTGTGGTGGGTCAGCATCTTCCTAATTGGCAATGTTAAAGGCCGAACTGCTGGATGGTTCTGTCAGAGAGACTTCGCCCAGAAAATGATTGGCCATTAAATTCATGGCCTGGACCCAGTGAGGACATTCCCTTTCTGAGTGGTTCTCTTGGTGGTATGTATAGAAATAATTAGACATGACATTCCCTAAGTCAATGTTTAGGTTGGCTGGGGGAGGTTCAATTGCTTTGAAAGGCTGGTTTCTTTTAAAGAAAGGCTTATAGGGTATTTGGCCTAGGTTTACCTCACCTGCATTTCTTTTCATATCTATAATCTCATTTGATAGTTTCTTGACCATGCGTTACAGGTCTTGTATATCTCCATTACCCTTATCGAGAGTTGGTTCAACCAGCTTCCCTGACGGTCTAGTCAAGAAAAGTCCTCTCCTCAGAGGGGGATGGATTTCTTTTCTTGCTAGAGATGTCTGGCCTTATTTACACCCTCTCATCTGGAACTCTATTGTCTTGGCCTCTTTGAAATTCTCCATGAGGGTTTTCTTAGCATATCTTTTAATGAACATGGAAATAGAGGTCAGAAGCACGTTGGCATAAACCACGATTTGCAACTCTTGAGCCAGTTTTGTCGTTGTCTGAAATTTGTTTAGGATAGTCGTGAATCTTTGATTGAAATATTTGACCCTTTCCTTTGGGGTCATGGTGGCTGTGAATAATTCGGCCATAAGGGCTCTCATGGTAGTTTATTTGGCAAATTTGTTTAGGAAATCCTTTTGGAACTTAGTCCAGCTCGTTTTGGATCCTACTAGCAAGTTAAAATACCAAGTGGAAGCCAAGTTCTCAAATGTGTAGGGGAAAATTATGCATACCACATCTTCATGTTGAATGGTCATAAGCTTGATCGTGAGTATGAACTTCTTGATATGATCTTCGGGCAATCCTGAGGTTTCAAGATCATACTTGGGGAGAAAAAATTTCAGGTGCCGAGGGAGATTGTGTACTCGTCTAGGGACGACCATGGTGTCCCCGACCAACCAAGGTTGGTTGTATTGAAGTGGAACTTCCCTCTCCTCATCTTGACCATTGTTCTCTTCCATATATTTGGAGTCAGAGTCAAGCTCTTCCTCTTCTGAAAGATCATTAGGTTCAGAGATGTCTCTAGCTGGCATCTCGGGTATGAGGTCAAGAGGTTCCTGGATTTCGGTGATCACGAAGTCTATTAAGTCTTCGATGGAGTGTACGAAAAATTCATCGAGAGTGTTGACTACTAGTCTGCTTTGTTGTTTTCTTCGAGGGAGGATGGGGGTAAAGGGAAACGCGCCAATTTTTTGGGTGTAGGCTCTAGTAATCCTTCTAAAATGATTCACTTCCTCATGAGGGAGGGCTCAAGGTATTTCAGGGTGAAGATATACTTCCTCAGAGTGGGGTGAGTTATCCTCTTTGGGAGTACTCGGTAAGTTGGATGACTAGCCATGCATGTGGACCGTTACGAATCTATAGGTTGTTTGAAATATCATATAACTTACATATTTAGCCATTCATTCCCAGGCCCTCCTTCTAGCACCAATTCTATTCATGAGGCTTAAATCCCTTGATTCAACAATAGGAACCAAACCCACCACTGAGGCTGTTAAGAACCAAATATCAATATACAATAGAAAAACCTTAGAAAAAGTACTCAACGCCTTGAAAATCAGATAATTTCAGATAATAAGCCTCTTTGATGGGGAAACCTCCTTTTACCCCACTTAAATGTTCGAGTACAAGATGATTCCAAATGAAAATGTATCCTTGGTATATATAGGAGACTAGGAGGTATAATTACAACTAATGGAATAAAGCCAACATAAATAAAATAAAATTACTAATGTAATATACCCCAATTAAGGGGTAATGAGCCAATATTAGGGCTTAACATGCCCCTCCCCTTGAGACAAGTGTTGTTCGCAATGCTTGAGTAACTCTGGATGCTTCTGTATAAAAGACTCGTTTTCCCAAGTGGAATCTTCGGCCGGTAGTTTCCTCCATTTAATGAGATACTCTGAAATGGATCTATTCCTCAGATGGAGAATTCTTGTGTCAGTGATGGCTTCAGGCTCCAATATGATTTTTTCTTCCTCATCAAGTTTAGAAAATATAGTTTGAACTGGGATCTTGTCGCCTATAAACTTCTTTAAGCATGAAACATGGAAAACTGGGTGTACTTGTGAAGATGCAGGCAACTCCAATTTGTATGCCATAGTACCAATATTTTGCAACACCTTATAAGGGCCATAGTACTTTGGTGATAAT
>ML780205.1:863619-910170 GCA_009831015.1 Picea engelmannii
GACAAGTAGTTGATGAGTTGACACATACATGAAGTGTATAGTTGATGATGTTGGTAAATATTGATGATTAATAGTTTATGAGTAGTTGACACATGATTGGAACATACTTGGTACATGGTTGGATGCACTTGGTTATGGTACAGATTGATTACAGTTTGGTGCATGGTTGATGCACTTGTTTATGCTATGGGTTGATTACAGGTTGGTGCATGGTTGATGCAATTGTTTATGGTACAGGTTGATTACTGGTTGGTGCATGGTTGATGCACTTGTTTATGGTACAGGTTGATTACAGGTTGAGGTACAGGTTGATGCATGGTTTAGACTTATTGGTACAGGTTGATGCATGGTTTAGACTTATTGGTACAAGTTTATAGTAGTATATCTCACAGTGATAGTGTGACAGTGGTTCCATCATTCTACTTCTACTTCAGGGTGGCAGGACGGGGCAAGGACAGGTGGTTGTAGCCACCTTTTGGTTGTAGCCGGAGAACATTGGGGGTTGTAGCCTCCTTCTGGTTGTAGCCAGAGTTTTGGGGAGTTGGAGCTTCCCTCAGCTTGTAGCCTGAGAAACTAGGAGGTTCGAGCCTCCTTCCAGTTGCAGCTGAAAACAAAGGAAGTTGGTGCTTCCAATGAATGTAATTCTTCAAGACATATAAGAAAAGGCATTCCGTGGTTTTCTCCCGATTTGGGTTTCCATGTAAAAAACTGGTGTACTGTGCATGTGTGTGATTGTTTATTTATTATTGCTCATTATTGGATAATAATTCTACATTGATATAACATTTGAAGAAAAAGGATTATAATTATGTTATTACTGATTCACCCCCCCTCTCAGTAATCCAACATAGTCCACCGGAGTTGTTTCTTGAAAAGAGTGGACTCTTTCATAATCAAGCCATCTGATAAAGAGTTCTTCACAGGTGTTGGCCCATGGAAACCTATGATGTTCCATCAGAGCCACATAGATTCCCCTGATGTCTGTTGTGTGCGCCCGATATTTTGCGAGGCTGAAGTTCAACTTCTGAAGTATGGCTCTGGCTTTGATTGGATGTCCTGCGAACTATTGTACTTTCTCTGGCTTTGCATTGGTGACCTTTGCACATTATTTTTCCCATGACGCATCTTGTTCGACGCACATCTTGATCATTCCTCTTAGGTCGATTAATATTGGGATGCCGAAATTGGGAGCTTGACATACTTCGTTGCTTCGGTGATTCTTTCAGTTCTTCGGCGGGATCACAGGACAGACTCTATTCGGTGATCGGGAAGGTTCTTCCTACAATTAAAGAGAATTAGTTTAGTGATCAAGCAACCCATGATCTGACATAAATAAACAAAATATCAACACGTACTTGTGCAGTTTGCTAGTCTCAGTCATTTTTAATACTTACGTGATCCCAAACACTTCCTTTGAGTGACCTGTGAAGCCGTTGCTCCTCTTTGGTATAAATGAACACCTCAACATGTTGTAGTGTGGCTAATCAAGTATGATAGACATGAATGTATAATTATCACAGTAATTACTTGAACTTTGGGAAAATGGCGTCGAGGACGAATTATCCGCGTGTGTGCTCTCGAGAGGTCGGATATCATACAGAGAAGGTCGTTAAATGCCTTCTGAAATCATACCACCAAGCATGCCAAGTGTCATTTATAAATAATGGAGGTTCAGAAGTTCAAAAGGATCGAAAGGATCGCACTGCACGCTTTCCTGCAACCCCGATCGGAGGTGCTTTCATGTTTTGGATCGCATCTGTCGATTAGCTGTAGCGTGATGAAATTTTTCAAACATCATGTCGTGAGGCATGGGCATTATGTTGGCAATCCTAGTGTTTCTCTTTGATTTCCCTATAAATCCAGGAGCTTTGCAAGAAATCCTTCTTATATGCCAAGCTCATATTCCTTGGGGATCTGGTTCGGTAAGTTCATCTTAGCGACGTCCAGTTGAGTAATCCTTTTCCATATGTGGATGCCTTGAGTATCTTTCAAACACGGGATGAGGTCCACGAGGCAGTTGAAGTGAATGTTCTCAACCCCAGTGCACCTGGGACTCATTCTTGTGGGCTTTGAGAGGTACAACTATCTTCTCGGAGGTAGCGTCAGCGTCCAAAAATGGGCTTGGGGTGGTCACAAATACGTCTGGGAGAAACAAGCTGGAGACTGCGCCTTCTCCGGGACCGAAACCGCGGAGAAAAGGAAGGCCTAAGAAGAAAAGTCGAGAAGGAGAGAGGGACCACCCTAAGGACAAACTGAGTGCATGTCCAACCCTCGAGGATTCTATAATGCCTATCGATCATTCGGAGTTGGTCAGGACTACTAGCAAAGGAGGCAGAAGAAGAAAGGGGAGGGTCGAAGAGTCGGGTGCTTCCATCGAAAATTTTGCTCAACAACTAGAGCAAGCTCAATTTGCAATAGACGAGCTTTACCAAGAGAATAGAGAACCGCGGTGTCAGTTGGCGGAAAAAACCCAGAGGATACCCCCACTGCAAGGTCGTGCGGGGAGCATCATTTGGATGCAGAGACAACTTCAGGAAGCACAAGACGCGATCATGGAGTTACACGAGGCACATCGGATGGTGGTGACAACAGAGCATAAGACACCTCAAAGCGTGAAATACAACCTAAGAGAGGACCAAAGAATAGGAGATACGTAGTTAGCGGGTTCTCGCCCTGTGTTCCTGGAAGTGTGGCTTAACACCTATTTTTCTTTCTTCTTTGTAAAATTTTGTAATCTCACGGTGACCGGGCAAGTTAGTTGAGTCGTTGGGGTTGTCTATTCGTATGTAAACCAAGCCTGGTAGAGGTTTTTTATTCTATATAAAGAAAAAGTTTAAAAGTATCATGTTGTGAATCAAACATGTATTCTTCTTTAAATATTTTGCATAAAATATTAGATCTTTTGGAATCATTGTTATTACGTCGCGAGTTTGTTAATGTTTTTCTTTGTAAAACTTTGATATCAATTACTACTTCCATAGGATTATCGATTTTGGTTATTAAAAATAAAAAATTAATCATGGAAAGATATTCGGCTATTGGATAAAAGTCATTCTTGGAATTTCACTTGTACCGAGAGTTTTTTGAGAAAAGACTAGAGGTCACAGTGGCCGATACCAAGAGCCGTTGGAGAGATTAATTAGTTCCCTCTCGCCGATACCGAACTTGTTTCGGGAGTTCGGCGGTCAGCAGTGTTGCTTTTATCTATGTGCGGCGCTTACAATCGCACTTTTTTGCTGAAGCCGAAAGAATAAACCTTTGGAGAAATATTTTCGGAGACTATATGCGTAAAAGTGATACTCTTATCGGCTGATGCCAAAGAATGTCGGCACTCAGCTACTTTGACTTCCCATACAATTTTCGCTACCTTAATATTTCATCGATGTCGAACTTCTCAAGTAAGACGGGAGAAATCTGGGTCGTTGGTTCCTTGATCAGTCGCGGTGTTTCTCAATATGGTTCTTAATATGCTCAAGAGAAACTCGGATATGAAACATATCAGATAATAAGGTTATCAGGCTCAAACCACGGTGAAAACAATTGAAGGTAGAAGACAAGGTGGTACCCAAAAGGAAGTGGTCATAGAACTTTTAGGGTGTGTTGAGCACTCAACACAGTAAATATTGCATCTTCAAAACTATCATGAGCATACAACAAATAGGAGGATACCTGCGATGCATTATGGGGAACTAAACCATTTGTATCATTCTAGTGAAAGAGGCCTATGGGTAATCGATACTCAAGATGATTTAACCCTTATTGTTTCGCCTGTACAGTGTCTTTGACCATATAAAACCCTATATGAAAACCATAGGAAATGAAGGCTCTCTTCTTATCCTTTACTAGGGAAGCATTATAACTTTTTAAAATGGTCTGGTAACAAATCTCTCCAAATATGAGATGATCTGAGACATGAACAGGGAGTAGGTGGGGTGCACCAGTAGCTCTGAACACTCTAATATAGGTACTTGTCTCTTCAAAGTACCAATGGCAAAATTTATCTATGATCTTTTTGGCTACCACCGAAAGCCTAGGGAATTCCTTTCTAAATATAATGAAGTATATCCTAGCTATGAACCCATCATATATCATGGCAGACGATCTTTGGTACCTATTCTCTCACAATATACTAAAATAAACATGTACATGCATTTCGACAATATGCCAGCTTAAATTCATACCTATGAAAACATTTCTTGCGCAGATTACATCCAGCAGGTAGGATACCATGTAGAAGATTGGAACTTATCCTTCCTTTGGTCTCTGGGCATGTACGAGATTAATACTCAGTTGTTTGGAAATAATGGCTCCCCAATTGACACTACTCCCAAAAATCGCCACGGTATACACCAAGGGCATCCAAGCTTCTGAAAATTTTGAGCAATCCTTTTCTCCATATAATAGGAAAATAAAAGTCATTAAATACATGTATGGCTGTCTAATATTTACCATGCTATACCAGTCATTTCTCCTGTTTGTAAACTTCTTATATTTCCTCCACAATGAGGCCAGTAACCTGTCGGTGTCATGATGCTCATAAAATATGACCACAAAGCCTATATTTATCCTTTCCTCTGGGTCTCTGAGCTTGTAGTATTTTTAAAACTCAACTGGAAGAAAAAAACCAACACATTGCCCTCCTCATTGTTGACCATTCATTTCACTATGTATGCATGGTCAATTATCCATCCTGAGGTTTCGATGTAGGGAAAAAGTGGGGTCCGATAAGCCACCCTATGAAGATATGATCTCCTGATGTTCGGGAGCACTTGATCATCCAATATTCTGATGTCCAGGTTGTTGTGAGGTGTGAACTCTAGGTAATCCTCCTAACTGATTTTTATATATAGGTCTCCCCAAGACGAGAGCACCACTTTAGGTCATGTGCTTGCCTCTGTGTCTCTGAACGCCAGAGGTTGGATAAAATTATTTTTGGTAGATGTGTGGATAATTAATTCTGTATTTTAGAAAAAATCAAGCTCTCTTGGACCGCCTGGTGTAGACCCTTCACCGACCTTCGGTTCCTTCATCTTAGGCGTTCTTAGAGAGCGCCTAGTCATAGGATTTCTTGGAAGCATTTGTTTGAAGAAAAAAAAAATGTTTTAGTGAGCCACCAACCAACCTCAACAAGTATCATTGACACAAATAGAAAATGCATAAATGATAAAGAAAATGCTTACCTCTTGCTTGCAGGAAATTAACCTGGTCTTACTAGTAATCAAAGTTAGAGAGCGAGATGTAACCTCCTCAACGCCTTCTCTCACTCCTTTGTATGCTTTTGGGAATAAGTGATTTGCGAACAGAATATTATGTTTGGGTATGACCTTGTAAATTTAAACAAAATGTATACTTACCTTGTCGCATCAAGTCTTAAATTTGGGAGTGTATCTACACAATCTCTCACAGAATCTGCACCATGCTTAGGATTAAATGCAATTCAGGCTGGCGACACAGGAGAAGGTTACTTCATAGTTTATTGACGAATTCAAATTTATACTGTTAGTCATCCTGTGGGTTCATGGTATAGGTTACGTTAAAATTAAACTTATCCATCAAATAAAAAATCCTATCTTACCTTAGCTAGGGGTGTCCCATCAAATTATCAAGCCTTTTTATTTTCACAAGAAATAAGTATGATCAACGTTGGGAAAATAGAAAGGTATTTTGAATGGAACAACAACACGGATCGACCAAGACTGCCAGTGTAGAATGACAAAGGTTAGATGAAAAATCCCGACATTTGGTGACCTATCAGTCTTCTGATAGTTAATGGGTGAATCAATGTTGTCAGTTTTTCTCAAACATTGTTTCGTTGATACCTTTAGGCAAACATTTTGACGCCAACAAAAACCGTTGTATGGTGATGACGTGGAAATGTTGACATGGAAGTACATATATGACACGGGGAACCTCAAAAGAAAACATGGGGAAAATAATAAGTCATACAGACTATTTATGCGACAAAGACATGCGGTTGCTGATTTTGACCTCTACGTGAGAAACGTTTTCTTCGGTATCGGTGATTTTCTTTAGACATACATCCCTGGCTACAACGTCCTATCCTGAATATGCCTATGATGTATTGGAGATCAACGATTTGTGAAGGTTTATGTTTCACAGTTTCGTTCCTTGGAGTCCGTCGATGCCAAAAATGTATCGACGATCGACGATTCGTTATGATTGTTCGTATTTTTTATTTATATATTGGATCTCGCCGATGCCGGAAACGTATTGACGATGTTAAAGAACTATACTATAGACCATAAATTTTTTATAGAGGACCTTTGAAAAAGTTTAAACCATGTACATTTTAGATCCTTCATGTGAGGTTACTAAAAAAAATCAATCCGTTAATAACTTCAAACAAAACAAAAGTAAATGATAACAAGATTCAATAACAACATATAAATCCATCCATCGCACAACACTGACTCTAGTTCAAAAATGATAAGTGGTACCCAAAAACAATGAAATTTCGCAAAGTCTTTTATGGTGTGTTGATTGCTCAACATGTTCTTATCTGCAAGTGGTATCTCCCCCTCCATAGGTTAATTATGTGGTTTTTATCCCATGCCTTCAACTGACTTGGATCCAATAGTTGACATGGTGATCTCTTTGATGGGGACATTGGAGCATGATCTCTCTACCCCTATCAACCTCCCCAAGTTCCTCGACATGTATTCCTTCCAGAACATTGTTCTTCCATCCGATGAAGATCTCTTGAAATCCATGGTTTAGGTGTCTTCCTTGACATGTATTCCTTCCATATCATTTTCCTTTTGGAATCCATGATCAAGTAGAGAGCATAGTTTTTATTCATTGTGGCAAGCTCATTAAAAAATGAAATAGAAGTCTAGGAATCGAAACCCACACCATTGAGCATAGGTCTTTTCCTGTGTCAATATCATTAAAAAATGAAACAGATGCCTCTCCCATTGAGTCGAGATTTTCGCTAGGTCTTATAACTGTTGAGTTGAGTCTTTCGCTAGATCTTGTAACTGTTGATTTAAGTCTTTCACTAGATATCATAAACATTGAGTCTAGTCTTTCGCAATATCTCATAAACATTGTGTAGAGTCTTTCATTAGATCTCATACCTGAACCTTCCTTTCACCTTCTTGGGTCAGTTGATCCTCTTTCTTCCTCCCTCTTTGGTGAACATTTTTCTTTTAGTAACTTGGAGTCTATTGGATATAGAAATTGGCGATAGGAGATAGGTGGGTGGATGCAACAAAGCTTGGGGGGCATGTATCCAGCCTCTGGACCTCATGTTGTAGTTAATCCACTAGCTTCTCAAGATGGGGGGAAATTACCGACCAACCATAGGTATCACCTGAAACCTTTGGAAGTTACGTTAGGAACTTTCGAGCATAGTTTATATTCCTATTTCAATCTCGTGTAAAAATTAAACCAATACCGAGCTTAGTATTTGTTCTTTCTCATGATTTTAAATACATGAGAATAAGTTATTGAGATTAGTCTTTGTTTTTTCTTATGCTCGTAAATCCATGATAATAGATTATCGAGTATACTTTTATCACTTTTTTCAGAATTGTAAAAGTTTTACAAAAAAAAAAGAACTTATTAGAGTCTCCTTTAAGTTGTTTTTAGACTCTCTAAACATGAAAATATTGTTGAGTTAATTTGATTCCTTTCACACGCCTTCAAAAGGATTAGAAAGGGTGTCTTTTGATGTTTAGTTTATCTCATTTTTGGCTTCAAAAGACTATCTTAGAAAATAAGAACCTCATTACGAAGATATTTTTAATCTCTTTTCAAATTCTTTAAAATTGAAAATATTGCCGAGCGATCCTGTTGTCTTTCACGCTCGTTAAAGTGAATTAGAAAGCACATATAGTGGGTGGTATTTTATCTCTTTTTCAGTCCCATTATACTATTTATGAAAAAATAACACCCTAACGACCTTGGTTAGGAGAGTTCTCCTAGGTATCATTTTATATTTTTTTTGGCCCTGGAGACTAACTTTATGAAAAAGGGCATTGCAGAGTCTTCTTTAAGTTCTTTTCAAACTCTCTAAATGTGAAAAACCGTCGAGTTTACCTTCTTTGGAGTTGTAAAAATAAACAGTGAACGGCCCATCAGGGACCAAACCACTCCTTCTTCAAATTTATTAAACATGTGAAGATGGACAATCTAAGATGAGCTACACTGGGAATCTACTATCCTCCTCAAGCCTGTTAAAAAATAAAGAGGTACGTGCCTATCTTTGTTGGGGGGGGAATTTGGGAAGTAGGTCAAGTTTTTGCACCATTATGGCATTTCTTTAGTCATCCTTCAACATGGAACCTATATGAATCTTCTTACAGTTCAATACTCCACTTGTCTCTGAGTCATACCAATTCCATGAGTCATTATACTCCTTTGACCCATTTGAAGAGTGTCATTGTACTTTTTCATCCCAGTCAAAAGGTCCTTATGGTCACACCATGTTTTGGTCTGCGATTTTCACATTATGTTTGGATACATGCCTCAAGTAAATGATTCCAAGTCAATGTTGTTGTGGTTATACTTTTAATTCAATGCCTCCAAGTCACTTGTCATGCAACAAATGTTAAAGGGAATATTTTCATCCTTACAACCATTATGTAGTATTTCATAACCATGTCAGTGTATTCACGTTTGATTCATCCTCTCAAATAACTATCCTAATCTGCTTCATGCCGATGATGAGGGATACATCTTTGGCCTCCTTCGACGAGTCTATTCCTGTCGACTTCAACTCATTATCTAGTAATTAGAATTACAAACAGGTTAGTACCTAGGGATGCCCATGCCTCAATGGTAGGTATCCTTACTTTTAACAGTGGGTTTACATCATTTACCTCTGATCGAATGATTCCAAAAATTTTAGACTTCAATTACTCTATTCGCATTCACTAGAATGTACTGGGGTACCTTGGGAATCATTGTCATTATTAGTGATCTCACTCACACCTGTTAATGGTATACATTAATGATCGGTAAACAAGTGATTTCTACCATGTTCGACGTAAGAACATGTATTTGCATGGTTATAATCGTACCAATTTGATATTGGAATGAAGACCCTAGGAAATTTGTAGGCACCTACCAGTGTTATGTGCCTAACCCAGGTTTCGATGGAGATAGGTTTTATACATTGTTACATAGATCCACATTGTATTGGTTCGTGGCTATTTTGTTTTATCATGTTGTAGCTCCACTGTGTAAAATATCGTGGCTACATTTTGATCAAGTCATGGAGATATGGATCCACATTGTATATTTGGTGGACATATCCTTATTCTGTACTCTCATGGATCTGCAGTGTATTGGTCAGTGACCATGCTTTGATACATATTATTCCAAGTATTGGTATGCCTACCTCAAGGATGGTATATGTATATTGATGTGTGTTTGCTTGATTTTTTGACAGGTCTTCCAACTTCAGTCTCTTGATCACACCAATTGTGAAAAGTGTTTCAGCCATTTATTTTTCTTCTCTGACCTTAGAATTTGGGGGGAATATTTTATATGTTGTTTTGTCACACCTAGCTATGTGTCGCATTTCACTTTTCTAAGTGTCGTATTGCTGACATCTCACCCTAATTTTTCTGGTTGAAATGGAACAATGTCATGGCATAAGTTTCTCACTTTCCTAAGTATTACAACCTTGTTACGATGTAAAAATCACATGGCATGATCCCTTGTGAAGTGATGGGAAAAAAAAAATCATTTGAGGGTCGAAATCTCAGTTTTCCCCTTGTCTTTCTAGACTTGTTTGACCATGGATGCCCCCTTCCCCTCTCTGGGGGAGAATCCATCTCCTTGAAATAGTATTAGGGGAGCATATTGGATTCTCTATATACCTCTATGGGGGATCATCCATGCATACTTGGTCAAATCCCATGAATCTAGGGACATATCTCGAGAAGGATCTGGGTGTATTAGATTATTTTTATTAAGATTTGTTCGACTTCCTTCCATTCCATGATAAGGAATATTCATGATAAAAAATATGAAACTAAATCTCGACTCAATCCATACAAATCCTCCATTTAGACCTATTGGTTGGACCCCTCGAATGTTATATAACCAGGGTCATCCATGGCATGTGGGGAGGACCAGACTAGGTATACAATTGCTCATCGTATGAGAAACTTAGGAGAAGGATGTTAAGAGAGATGATTTGTTGATATTGGGAGAAGGTCTTGAAAGTGTGATCAAGGGATGAAGTAGGGAGCTTGGAGGACTGCAACTGCACCCAATTGTTGTAATTGTTTCATGTTCCTATTAATAACACAATTTTCCCTATTTATCTAAAATCATCTTGTTCTCATCTTCATTATGTTTACTTATATTTAAGTTAGCATAAGTAGAGTTACTATTATCTAACGATTGATAGTAGTAGGAGATTTTTTCTTTGTTCTTTGTGAATCATATCCACTTTGGAGCTTTGGATTGGAGCTCGACTACTAGAGAAACGAGGACGAACTTCAGAAATAAGGTACATAATCCTTCTTTCATTCTCTTCTTTAAACTCTTTTAAAAAAAGATAGAATAGATGGTAATGAGAATGTTAGGATGGATTTGTTGTTAACTGTCTAGTTGAGGGAGACCCAGCTAGGGGAACTCAACCTATCCACAGTGGGATAAATCACACCACATGAGGGAAATTCCAACCCAAATCCTCTCATAAATATGGGGATTTCAATCTATTTAAAAATTTTCCCCAAATCCATCATGGATCAAAAATCCATAACAACAAATTTTACCAAAAATGTATTGATCCTAGCCCATACAAGCCAGATGTTTGAACCAGAAGATCTGATAATAGATTGTAATGTACCCAACCTCCAAGCTTAGTCCTGTTACTACAAAAATGTCTTAGCATAACTTGATACCATTTAAAAATATACATGCAAAGAACATTCCAAATAACTCATGCAACTACATCATAATAAAAACCTACGAGTGCAACTTTTCAAGAAAATAGAAAACACACAACATTCACATGAACGATTTTCATACTGGAATAAAAAAAATAAAAACATCATAACACTTTTTTGTCAATAATTAACCAACTTCTTCCATAGAAAAGATGAACCTTGCATCCATAGGCATTGTTTTTCATTTTCTTTCAATAATAGGACACCCACAAGTTGAGGCTATGAGTCCCCATTCCCAAGGTGATAGAACCCTCTTGGCTATCCACTCACCACACACAGTAGCCCAAAAATAGAGGTTCTCCTCCCACTATAGTTCCAATCTTCCAACTCACTTCTTTGTAACCTACACAATCCAAGGAATGTACCCCCTTCATTACTCGTAGTCCCTCTGGATGTACCATTTGTTTGTCTGGGCTTTCAGTGCACTCAATTGGATGGAAATATCTTAGTTGGGAACTCCATGAACTCTCAGTTTCTTCAGGAGTGCTAAAAACAACCTTCTCGAGGCTCTTGAGCCATTTCCTCAACAAGAAAATGAAATACAAACTTGCAACCCGCTTTATAGGAACAAAGGCCTCTTTCTTAGCATAAAACACAACCAAACCATGGGTTCCTTCAAACACAACATGGTTGGTTCTCTTCCCATCATTTCACACCTCTCTTGTTGTTATAGTCCAAAAATGCCACATATATGCATCCAAGATATTGGCCCATCCATTTGCATCCTTTTCCAAATCTTACTGCTGAGATTTAATTTTAAAAACAAATTTATGGATAATGTACGCATCCTATTGCACTATTAGCCTACATATATATGTCTGTTTCATGCTATGCCACTTGAATACACACACCTGTTGCATGCTACTTAGCCCACTTTTACCTCCAAAAAATACAAAAAATATAAAAGTGCAGGTATTTCGGTGGAGTTTACGGGCTATGGATGGTTTCATACCTATTCTGCCCCTTATAGCCCGTCCCCAAACCAAATAACCATATTTTTCTCATATAAAAAGAGGTCTAGGGAGTCATTTAGACATATGAATAAGAGAATAAGAAAACTCTACCAAAATCCTTTCCCTCTCATTGCCCAAGCTTTTCATCTTGCTCTGAGTTTTATCCTCAGCTTTCCCTTCCATCTATCCTCCCTATGCATCCCTTCCTTTGTTTTGGTTATAATTTTAATTCAATGCCTCCAAGTCACTTGTTGTGCCGCAAATGTTAAAGGGAATATTTCCATCCTTACAACCATTATGCAATATTTCATACCCATGTCATTCTATCCTCGTCTAATTCATCATCTCAAATCACTATCCTAATCTGCTTTATGTTGATGATGAGGGATACATCTTGGCCCTCCTTCGACGAGTCTATTCTTTTCAACTTCAACTCATTATCTAGGAATTAGACTTAGAAACAAGTCCGTACCTTGGAATTCCCATGCCTCAATGGTAGGTCTCCTCACTTTTAACAATAAGTTTACATCATTGACCTCTGATCGAATGATTCCAAAAATGTTCGACTTCAATTCATCTATTCACATTCACTAGAATGTACTGGGGTACCTTGGGAATCATTGTCATTATTGGTGATATCCCTCACACCTGTTAATGGTATACATTAATGATCGGTAAACAAGTGATTTCTACCATGTTCGACATAAGCACATGTATTTGCATGGTTAGAATCGTATCAATTCGAGATTGGGATGAAGACCCTGGGAAATTTTCAGGCACCTATCAGTGTTATGTGTCTAACCCAAGTTGTGATGGAGATAATTTGTATACATTGTTACATAGATCCACATTGTATTTGTTCATGGCTATGTTGTTTTATCATGTGGTAGCTCCACTGTGTAAAATATCATGGCAACATTCTGATCAAGTCATGGAGATATGGATACACATTGTATATTTGATGCACATATCCTTAGTATGTACTCTCATGGATCTGCAGTGTATTGGTCAACGACCATGCTTTGATACATATTATTGTATGGGTATGCCTACCTCAGGGATGGTATATTTATATTGATGCGTGTTTGCTGTATTTTTAGATAGTTATTCCGACTTCAATCTCTTGATCACACCAATTGTGAAAAGTGTTTCATCCATTTATTTTTCTTCTCTGATCTTAGAGTTTGGGGGGAATCTTTTATATGTCGTTTTGTCACACCTAGCTAAGTGTCGCATTTCACTTTGCAAAGTTTCATACTACTGACATCTCACCCTAAGTGTTGTGGTTGTAATGGAACAATATCATGGTATAAGTGTCGCACTTTCCTAAGTATTACAACCTTTTTACCATGTAAAAATCACATGTCATGATCCCTTGTGAAGTGATAGGAATAAAAACATCATTTGAGGGTCAAAATATCACTTTCCCCCTTGTCTTTCTTGGCTTGTTTGAGCATGGACACCCCCTTCCCCACTCTGGGGGAGAATCCATCTCCTTGAAATAGTATTAGAGGATCATCTTGGATGCTCTATCTACCTCTATGGGGGATCATCCATCCATATTTGGTCAAATCCCAGGAATCTAGGGACATCTCTCGAGAAGGATCTGGGTGGATTAGATTGTTTTTATCAATATTTGTTCGATTTCCTTCCATTCCATGATAAGGAATATTCATGATAAAAAATATGAAACTAAATCTCTAATCAATCCATAAAAATCCTCAACTATATCCTCCATTTAGACCTGTTGGTTGGACCCCTCGAATGCTATATAAACAAGGCCAACCATGGCTTGGGAGGAGGGCCAGATTAGGTATAAAATTGTTGATCTTATGCGAAACTTAGGAGAAGGATGTTAAGAGAGATATTTTTTTAATCTTGGGAGAAGGTCTTGAAAGTGTGATCAAGGGATTAAGAAGGGAGCTTGGAGGACTGTAAATTCACCCAATGGTTGTAAGTGTTTCATGTTCTTATTAATAACATAACTTGCCCTATTTCTCTAAAATCATCTTGTTCTCATCTTCATTATGTTTACTTATGTTTAAGTTATCATAAGTAGAGTTACTATTATCTAACAATTGATAGTAGTAGGAGATTTTTTCTTTGTTTTTTGTAAATCATCTCCACTTTGGAGCTTTGTATTGGAGCTCGACTACTAGAGCAATGAGGAAGAACTTCAGAAATAAGGTACATATTCCTTCTTTCATTCTCTTCTTTAAACTCTTTTAAAAAAAGATAGAATAGATGGTAATGAGAATGTTAGGATGCATTTGTTGTTAACTATCTAGTTGAAGGAAACCCATATAGGGGAACTCAGCCTATCCATAGTGGGAGAAATCACACCACATGAGGGAAATTCCAACCCAAATCCTCTCATAAATATGGGGATTTCAATATATTTAAAAGTTTTCCCCAAATCCATCGCGGATCAAAAATTCATAACAACAAATTTTACCAAAAATGAATTGATCCTAGCCCATACAATCTCGATGTTTTAACCAAGAGATATGATAATTTATTGTAACGTACCCAACATCCAAGATTAGTACTGTTACTACAAAATTGACTTAGCATAACTTGATACCATTTAAAAATATACATGCACACAACATTCCAAATAACTCATGCAACTTTTCAAGAAAATAGGAAACACACAACATTCACATGAACCATTTTCATACCGGAATACAAAAAATAAAAACATCAGAACACATTTCTGTTAATAATTAACCAACTGCCTGCATACAAAGGATGAACCTTACATCTGTAGGCATTGTTTTTCATTTTATTTCAATAATAGGCTACCCCCGAGTTGAGGCTATGAGTCCCCAACAGGGATGATTTTAGGGGCTAAATTTCGCTCATGGGATAATTTTCCGTGGTTTTTCCCAAAAAATGATTCACCATTCTAAAAATGATTCACCCAAATTCTATAGGATAAAATTATTTTACCTTAAAAATCGACAAAAATTTATACAAACTATACAAAATCCTTAGAAATTTGAATATTTTTATAAAAATATTGCCAAACATTTATAGTTGGAATATGAAGGATTAGTAAGATTCACCAAGGTTTCTACATTTTAAAATAACTTTCCATCCTTAAAATCATCCTTGGACCCCAAGGTGATAGAACCCTCTTGGCTATCAACTAACCACACACATTAGCCTAAAAATTGAGGTTATCCTTCCACTACATTTTCAATCCTCCAACTCACTTCCCCATAACCTAAACAATCCAAGGAATGTATCCCCTTCATTAATCACAGTCCCTATGGCTATACCATTTGTTTATCCTGGCTTCCAGTGCACTCAATTGGATCAAACTCTCTCAGTTGGGGACTCCATGAACTCTCAGTTTTTTCAGGAGTGCTAAAAATAACCTTCTCGAGGCTCTTGATCCATTTCCTCAACAGGAAAATGCAATACAAACTTGCAACCCACTTTATAGGAACAAATTCCTATTTCTTATCATAAAACACAACCATACCATGGGTTCCTTCAAACACAACATGATTGGTTCTCTTCCCAAAACTTCACTCCTCTCTTGTTGTTATAGTCCAAAAATTCCACATCTATGCATCCAATACATTGGCCCATCCACTTGCATCATTTTCCAAATATTACAGCTGAGGTTTAATTTTAAAAACAAATTTTGGGATAATGTACGTGTCCTGCTGCACTATTAACCTACATAGATATGTGTGTTGCATGCTAGTCCACCCGCATGCATACACTTGTTGCAAGCTACTTAGCCCACGTTTACCTCCAAAAAATACAAAAAATATAAAAGTGCACGTATTTTGGTGGAGATTAAGGGCTATGGGGGGTTTCCTACGCATTCTACCCCCTATAGCCCATCCCCAAACTGAATAACCATATTTTTCTCATATAAAAAGAGGTCTAGGGGAGTCATTTAGACATATGAATAAGAGAATAAGAAAAATCTGCCAAAATCCTTTCCCTCTCATTGCCCAAGTTTTGCATCTTGCTCTGAGTTTTATGCTCAGCTTTCCCTTCCATCTATTCTCCCTATACATCCCTTCCTTCTTCCCATGATGGCATGTTGGTTGTGAGAATTCTATGTGGGATTGGTGAACTTGAATTCATGATATAGGATCTCAGAATTGGTTCGTAGAGATGTGTTTGTAAGCAAAGGTTATAACCTTTCATCTTGTATATGAATAAAAGAGATTATCTTTGTCCCAAAAAAAATTGTGTACATGTTGTTATCTATTTGATCATTTACATCCATATTTAGGATTTTAAGTGATTACTAGAGATTGTATATGATGTTATATTGTGTTCTTAGTCTATTGTGAGTCAGCTTTGGGAGGAGATCTTCGATATAAGGGGAAACAACAAGTGGAAGAGGTCTACATCAACCGTAAGGATATATTAGAGATAAGTCAGTCTTTTAAGGAGGTTATCGATCTACCTATTCCTTAGACTCAGTTTAGGGGGGATTTTCCCTATAACAGAATTGTTGACTCCGTTGGGGAATCTCTCTAAGGTCTCAATGGGATATCTTGGTTTGATTTGATTTTTCATTGTTTCTGAGTGTTGTGAGTCAGATTGGGTCTTTGGTCACCTTCCAGGTGCTTACCAGCTTCCCTTTCCCAAGTTTTATGTCCAAACGTTTTTTCCTTTTTTTTGAAAATTTACAGAGGTGGACACGCTATGTCCTCTATACAACACATGTACATACGCATTCTACATTATACATAGACCATGTACATACGCAGGATGGTTGTGCACAACACACATCTCTATTCTTTTGGGAAAAAAAATCAAAAAGATTTTCATTTTTCTACAAGAAACTTGTGGTTCCCAGGTCTTCCTGAGTTCCAAAAGCTTCTATTGTTTGTTGTTTAGACAGTTTGCAGACTCATATTGTTTATGAAATAAATAAAAAAAGAAATCCTCTTGTCTCTCTATGCTTCCAAGCAGTTTTGGCTTATTTTTAGCTTGAATTTTAAGAAAAATGACTTGTCATGAATCGTGTATCAGGGATGATTTTAAGGATGGAAATTTATTTTTAAATGTAGAAACCTTGACGAATTTTACTAATCCTTCATATGCCAACTATAAATGATTGGCGATATTTTTGTAAAAATATTCAAATTTCTAAGGATTTTATATAGTTTTTATAAAATTTTGGCTATTTTTGAGGTAAAATAATTTTATCCTATAGAATTTGGGCGAATCATTTTTAAAACAGCGAATCTCATTTTTGGAAAAAACATGGAAAATTAGCCCATGAGAGAAATTTAGCCCCTAAAATCATCCGTGTCGTGTATTCTACAATTTCTTTTAGCATCTTTTGTTAGTTTTTCTTTGATTGGAAGAAAAAAAAAAAAAAAAAAACTAGTCTTTTAGGTCTCTTTCTTTCTTTGCATTTTCTTTTCATTTTTATTTGAAAAGGAAAAACGAATTAGCATAGAGTTGTGTTTTATTCTCATTTTGAAAGCATTTCAAAAGAAAAATAATAAAGAAAATACTTTAATTTTCTCTTTTGTTTGACTCGAAAGTTGCATTGTGCATTTTGTATGGAAAAGAGAAAATATTGCATATTTATGTTTGAAGGATTCTTCATGTTTTTTTCTTGAAACTCTTTTTCATTTGTAGAATTAGTGTAAAGTTTTATTTTCCATTGTTCTAATTAGTTTCTTTTTCACAAGAGTCTCAAACAACATAAGTTTCACTTTTGTTCCTTGAGTAAGAAAATACCCTAAAGTGAACATGCTAATCTAAAATATATTAGTAACATTTTTTCTAGGGTTCACCAATAGCTGAGGCTAGGCAATTGGATTAGGTGTGGAGAGGTAAACTCTCCAAGGCCAACCAAAACTTAACTTAGGTGTCTATTCTAGGGTGTGAAAAATAAACCTTTTAATTACTTAATCCAGGAAGCTCCTCTAACACAGGAGTCAAACACGAGGCCGCATGGAGGATGATGAAGGATATATCTGCTCTAGATCTCAACAAAGCATTTGGGAAAATGTGTATTGGGGGTGAATCCTATAGCGTTACTAGCCCAACTTGTGTCAGACCTCTAAGACACTTAGATATGTACAAGGTACTCTAAGAGTGATTCTGGCCCTATTGCATTTCACGCCTCAGGAGGATATTTGGGCTTAGTTACCCTACCCATACACTCGCCTGGTTGTCGAATGTACCCCCCTAGTTTTTGATTACAAGTTTGTTTCCTAGTTGTCATTATACAGGTTGACACACATGTGACTACAAGTGGTGTATCGTGGTACCTGAGGAAGACTCTATATTCTCTAGGAGACACCTGAAGGGACCATTGGTTGTAGGTCTAGGTAAATCCTTCTCCTGGCCAATCATTTTCCTTTGTAAATGCTTTGGACGATTAAGACTTCATATTCCTAGGTTGGAAGCATTCAAAAGGGTCGTTTTTTTGTTAGTATCCTTTTAGGATTTTCTTCTTAGTGGTGTGATCTGTTCTCCCTAGTTTTCCATAATGAGTTAGTCAATAATTTATTTGGGTCTCTGACCTAAGGTGGTAGACTTCCCACTCTATCATTGGTGAGGACTTTTCGGTCTTCTGCTTAGAAATGTAGAGCCGCCTCCTTATAGGCATATATTTGTATACCACTAATCTACCATAGTCAGTGTATGAGACTTTTACGGACTTGAACGATCCCGGAAGGGAAGAAACAATGCATAATATATTCATGGCCAAAGTTCCTGATGATACCAACCAAGGAAACATGTCGCAAGGGGATTCTTGTGCTTCTCTTTTATTAGAAACGTTGGTGTCCCTTTGATGACCACTTTGTACATTCCTAGGTTGAATGTGGGACTACTGGTTTGGTTGGGTACCATTCCAAATGTCCTGAATGATCTTGATGCTTCTAAATTAAGCACCTTATTTCATGGGCATCATGTTGATCTTCCTTCATCAACAAAGTATTCTCCTCCTCCTTATTCCTTCTCTAGTGAAAGTCTAGCTACTAGTAACTGGAAGTGTAAACGAAATAGAAAGAGGAAGAATATGAAGAAGAAATCCCCAACCTCTGCGAGTCATGTTGGAGAGAGGTCGTAAACCTCTACAAGTCATGTTGAATACCAACACCCATCCTCTACAATTCATGCTGGGGGAAAACACCCAACCTCTACAAGTCATGTTGGGGGAAAACATCCAGTCACTGCTAGTCATACTAGTGATAGGTCTATAGCTTCTATGAGTAGTGTTATCGACCAATCACCAAGCTCTGCAAGTCATGTTGGAGATGTCCAACCAACCAATGCAAGTCATGTTAGGGGCACGAGTCTCATAAATGCGAGTCATATGAGTGATATGTAACCAGCCATTGCCAGTCATGATGGGGACATTGATTATGTTGAGAAATCTAGACGGATAGGACATAAGACTAAGTTACCTTGTAATATTTGAAAGGGATATCACCTTAATCATTTATGTCGTGGCCTTCCAGAGGCACGAAGATGGTGGTCCATGTCTGCAAGCTCTTTTCATTCTGAGTCTTCTAAAGTTTCCTCATAGTTTATTCAACCAATGGTTGAGAAAGTGGTCACACCAATGCAATCTTCAGTTGACCCCACTCTTCTCTATGAGAGTGTTGAGTCTACTAAATTGGTCACACCGATGCAATATTTGGTTGATCCCACTCTTCTGATGGGGAGTGATGTGTCTATCGACTATGTTTTTAGCATTTCCAATTTAGTACTTTTAGAACAAGGGGACATTCCACTCACTTAGAGCACACCCCCTCCAAGTCCTAGGATGGTTTCCTTTGATTGGAATGACCTTGTTGAGCCTTGCCTCCCTTATTATTCACCTTTTCAAATAAGGGTTGAAGTTAATTCAAAAACAATTTACCGATGTATTATGGATGAAGGATCCTCTGCAAGTACTTTATCTTCCTCGGCTTGGCAAGATTTGGGTTCTCCCGAGCTTGTGTTTGCTTCGCATGAGTTGTTTTCTTTTGATAGACATATTAGTGAATATTTGGGGATCCTTCCCCAATTTCCTATCTCATTAGGTGGGAATATTGTCCTTGTCAATGTTATAATGGTGAAAGCCCATTAGATTTTAATATGCTTCTCAGGTGTAATTATGTATATGTTGTGATTTTAATATGTATACATTCTTATAAGTGATGCATTTCCATCACAATGGAAGCATTGTCACTACCAACCATTTGGAATCTAATAATCACCATCCTAATTCAGTGTTAGTTCAGTTTTCTCCTTATATGTTCCTATTTTTCGAGTAGAATCTACCTAGCCACAGATAAATTACGTGGTGTCTTATCCTTGGTGTTCAATTTCTCCTTAGTAGGAACTTTTTCACTCATTTTTTCCTTCTTGAGACTTGGTCTCAACAATCGATCCATTGGTTTATCCAGTGGGAGCATGGGAGCCCTTGCTTCCCCCTCTTAGTCCAAGTGATCTCAAGTTTTATTTTGAGTCTAATCTTGTTGTTTGTAGATCCTCAAGCCTTTGTGCTTGTGATTTTTCATTGATAGACTCTGCCAACCCTGACCAAAACCTCCATCTTCATATGGAATATGGTCAGTTTTATTTTCCCTTTGGCCTTGTCGATCCTCCTCGTTCACATTATATCTCGAATGTTGAGTTTCCTTCGGATGAGGTTATCCTTGAAGCCATGACTACAGAATATATACTGTGGGAATACTTGCACCATGGTTTGTGGTTCTTCCCTTTTGGGAGACTTTCCAGGTTGACTACCGAAGAGACTCTTGGTCAGAGCCTAGTAGCGGGATCTACTTGAACCAATACTATGCAAGAGCCATAAGGATGTGGGTGCCTTGTACCATATTGTACAGTCCAAGTTTGTTGTTTTCAAGTTTTTTATTCAGTAACACCTCTTATTTTCCAAAGTTTCTATTTATATTGGATTTATTAACTTCTGGATGAGTGTTATTGGCCTTATATGCAAGATCTATGAGACATTTTTTCTTTGAAATTTGTTCATCATATGAATCTGTTCTGACATGTATTGACCTCGAAATTGGCATATAGGTTAGATTTTTTCCTACTTGCATTTTTTCATTATTCGTTTCCTGCTTCATTTGGCCTTAGAATCGACCCCACTGAATTGTGACACTAACCTTCCTTGCTAATAAGTGTGTCATACATTATGTGGTGGATCCTTCCTTCCATGAGAATCCTAGCTAGAGCCTTATTTTCCATTTGATTACCATGTCGAAGTAATTCAAAGGCACAAGAGTCCCGTTTAGTCCCTCCATGACTTTGTGTTGAAGCCTCATCCTTCTTCTTCATCTTTTTCTAGCCTATACCCAAGGGACTCCCCTAGGTCATGGTTTGTTTCCTTTCAATATCATTTAAAATATGAAAGTAACATCTAGCGAAAGATTATTTATCATTTTTGGCCTTGCTTGGATTACATACAAAAACAAGCTCCCTTGGAGTCCTCTTTAAGCTCTTTCTAGACTCCCTAAAATTGAAAAGATTGTCGAGCGATCTTGCTTCCCTTCATGCTCATCAAAGTGAAATTCGAAGGCACATATGTTTGGTGATAGTTTACCTCTTTTCCGGTCCGGATGGCTAATTTTACAAAAAAGGTACACCTTATGAGCTACAGTTTGCTAGGAGAGTATTCTCAGGTGTAAGTTTAACCATTTTTCTGGCTTGAGGGACTAAATTTGTGAAAAAGGGTCATTCTTCCTGGTTTTGGTTTATCTCTTTTTCGGGCCTAGGAGATTATTTACGAAAAAGGAAACCCCTTGGCGTCTTATTTAATCCCTTTTCAGACTCCCTAAACATGAAAATATCATCGAGTGACCTTATTCCTTTCACACTCGTTAATTGGTCCATAAGGAATCTCTAATTGGCACAAGTTTAACCCTTTTTTCGGCCAATAGATTACCCAGGAAAAAGGTACGCCTCGGGAGACATGTCTCGCCAAAAGATTTATCCTATGTTATGTTTTATACTTTTTCAGGCTCAAGGGACTAAATTATGAAAAAGGATGAGTGAGTCCATAGTTAATCTCTCTTCAGACTCCTTAAAATTGAAAATATAGCCGAGTCATCTTGTCTCTATCATACTTGTTAAAATGGTTTTGAAGAGATGTTCTTTCGGTATAATTTTAACCATTTTCCGGACCGACTGGACTAAGTATGAAAAATGAATACTCTGGCCCTAGTGACCAAAAGAATTATCCTTGGTATAATTTATTCTTTTTTGGGCCCTGGAGACTAACCTTAAGAAAAAGATCACTCTGGAGTCTTCTTTTAGTTTTTTTCAGACTCTCTAAAAGTGAAAAACCATCGAGATTACCTTCTCTGGGATCGTAAAACATTACATGGAAGGAGTCTCGTTTTGTCATGCTCTAATCATATCACATGTCTCATCCTTACGTCTTTGGCCTAATGCCAACTTCATGTTGTTGTTACTAAATCTTTAGAGAATTCCTTAGGTGTAAGCCTTGTAATATTTTTTCCCTTTGCGATCTAACACCTCGACCCATGGAGGAATTTTCACGAGTGTTGTTATCGTTCACATGTCTCTTTGCACTAAGCATTAGTTTGTTCCATGCACTTGCAACCAATTTTCTTTCTCATGACACTCATTCCTCTTTCGTAACATAGCATTCTTTTATTCTTTTTCAAGCTCATTAAATACCTGAAAAAGACAAAAAAAATCAAATATTCCAAAAAAAAGGGATGTGATATACATTTTCTTTTATCGGAAGCAAGATAGTCGCCCTTGGACAGAGCACATCCTTCTGTTTTTTATGCAGGAATTGACATCTAGTATGAACTTAGGAAGTTGTTCTCCCTACATAGAGTTTTTTCATCCTCCATTTGATTACTCTTCCAAACATATGGAGAGTTTGTGGTGCCTCATGTGTCACAAAATTATATCAATAATATGTTTCCTAAGTCTCATCATTTTGTCGTTATTTTGTCCAAGGGAAGTTTTCCAACCTCAGTCAGTCATTCTACAGTTAGTCTCTTGAACTTCATGAGTCGACCATCCCGAGAATGCAGTCAATTTCATATTCAGAATCAACGAAGTTCGAGACCTGTTATTCAAGTTCTTTTAGTATTTCCATGACACTTTGTCGAAGACCTCAGGGTAGTGAGTCCTACGCTCCTATTATACTCCTACCTAATTTTTGAAAACCTTGAAGATATTGCTCAAGTTATGAAACTACTATCTCCAACTACAGGCATTGTTTCTTCCTGAAAATGCATATAACATTATGTTTGTATCTCTTTAGATGATTTTGAGATGTAGCTTCGTTGTGTATTTTTTTGCTGAGACGATCTATCTAGACATTCTTATTTGTCTCGTAGTCATGATTATTTAATATGATATGGATCTACAATGTATTCGATTGGAAACCATGCTTAGTTTATCCCAAGCATGGGTATACCTGCCTCAGAGATATTATCATTAAGTTGTAGATGACATGCTCCTGGATACTCATCCTGGGCTCACTTGACTCTGTGCCTTCACACTATGTAAAGATGTTGTAATGTATTTCAGCCATCAGTTGCTCTTTTGACCTCACACATTAGGGGGCATCTGTTATAGTCCAAAAATTCCACATCTATGCATCCAAGACATTGACCCATCCATTTGCATCATTTTCTAAATCTTACTGCTAAAGTTTCCTTTTAAAAAAAACTTTTTGGATAATGTACGTGTCATGTTGCACTATTAGCCTACATACATACGTGTGTTGCATGCTAGTAATCCTATGTACATACACCTACTACATGCTAGTTATCATATGTTTACCTCCAAAAAATATAAAATTTCACGTATTTCGGTGGAGTTTATGGGCTATGGAGGGTTTCCTAACCATTCTACCCCCTGTATTCCGTCCCAAAACCGAATAACCATCTTTTTCTCATATAAAAAGAGGTCTATGGGAGTCATTTAGACATATGAACAAGAGAATAAGAAAAATCTGCCAAAATCCTTTCCCTCTCATTGCCACAATCCTCAACTTTCCCTTCCATCCATTTTCCCTCTACAACCCTTCCTTCTTCCCATGGTGGCATGTTGGTTGTGAGAATTCTATGTGGGATTGATGCACTTGGAGTCATGACATAGGAGCTCGGACTTGGTTCATAGAGCGGTGTCCGCAAGCAAAGGTTATAACCTTTCATCTTGTATATGAATAAAAGATATTATGTTTGTCCCAAAACTTTGTGTGTGCATGTTCTTATCTATTTGATCATTTACATCCATATTTAGGCTTTTAAGTGATTACTAGAGATTGTATATGTTGTTATGTTGTGTTCTTAGTCTATTGCAGGTCATCTTTGGGAGGAGATCTATGATCTAAGGGGCAAAATCAAGTGGAAGAGGTCTACATCAACCGTAAGGATTCAAGGTGTTCTTCTTAACCTTCTCTTCCCTCTCTCTTATCACTTAGTCTAAATTGTTTTGGGATAGATTAGAGATAAGTTAGTCTTTTAAGGAAGTTATCACTCTACCTATTCCTTAGACTCAGTTTAGGGAGAATTTTCCCCATAGCACTTGCTACCCAAAATCTACATGTAAAATATTTTCTCTCTTCCCATACTAATTTCCCTTCTTCTCCCTTTCTTTCTTGACTCTCACCCTTCCCAAATATTATTGTACTTTAGCCCCATGATCCCCATAAGTCTGGGATGTGACTCCTCACACCATCCTCTTACATGAGTTTAATGATTGGCTTTGGGAATACTCAACAAAAAATTGGAAGCTTCATTCAGAATGATAATAATTTTAGGAATGTGGGTTTGGATTAATACCCATGCATAATTCCCCCCTTGGACCCCTCTCTCTTGTGGAATCATATCCTTCAATCCTTATCGTCCCTCTCATATCACAGTCATCGATTATCATCTTTATTAATCATTTCAATGTTCGTAATATACAATTTGGCCTTGAGCCATATTAATCAACAATGTCTCTTTACCCCAAACATAACAACTAACCAGCCTAATTGACATTTATACAATTACATTATCATTTGCAAGGACTAAGACTAGGGATGTTACATCAATCATCACATTTAAGGCTTGCACCCAATAACTCAAATTTTATGAGAGGTCACCCATCCTAAGACTCATGTAGCTCAAACATGTTTAACTATGGACTTTTCCACACAAACAAGCCCACTTAGCTTCCTATCCCATTTGCAAAACCTAAGCAAGTATTGTGCATTTTCAACTTTTCAACTAGACCTCCCTTGGCCCTTTTATTTAAGTATTGAGGGGATTCCACAATCCAAAACATGATATATCATTTTTGGAATTATTTGCATAGATTAATTCATTAATCTATGATCCATATGTATGAGTATTATTCACAATAGACCAAATTATCATGAATTTGAATAGTCAACTTAGCACTCATTGCATCATATGGGTGAAGCAGTGGGATTGAAACTAGTGAAACTAATCACATAGAATCAACCATCACCTTTGAGGATTGCACCCATTAACCATGACTTTTTATGAGGTCATTGATCCCAAGAATCATTTGACACATATGCTTAACTATTGATTTTTCCCCACAATCAATCCCACTTAGCTTTCTACCCCATTTGCAAAAACCTTTCCAAATATTGTGCATTTTGAACTATTCAATTAGAGCTCCCTTCACTCTTTTATTTAAGTATTGAGAGACTTTTGTAGTCCAATGGGAGGAAACCAACAAAGGGAGGAGTCATAGCGATCCTTTCTGGTGTTCCCATGTATGATACCCTCCATATCAGAGGGACTATTCAGGGGCAACAGGAAATCGCCCTGATAGATGGTGGGGCCACCCACAACTTCATCGATGCTTCACTAGTATCGAGACGGGCACTTCAGACAGAGGAGTTTGAGGGGTTTGACATTGCAGTAGCAGATGGCCACAAAGTGGAGTGTCTTGACAGAGTTCCATACTTGGAGGTAAAGTTAGGCAACTATATAGTGAGAGATACATTTTATGTGGTTGACCTATCTGACACAGATGTGGTGTTAGGAGTCCAGTGGATGATTACCTTGGGAAAAATCACCACCAATTACCAAACCTTGGAGATGGGATTCAGAGACCATGATGGGAAG
This sequence comes from Picea engelmannii, assembly GCA_009831015.1. Classification (NCBI taxonomy): domain Eukaryota; kingdom Viridiplantae; phylum Streptophyta; class Pinopsida; order Pinales; family Pinaceae; genus Picea; species Picea engelmannii. The sequence continues at coordinate 889,591 of ML780205.1, forward strand.
AAGGTTTTTCTAAGAGGTATGTCGACAGGAGCACCCAGGAGAGTTTCATCCAAGAGGATGGAGAGGATATTCAGACATGGGGAAGTAGCATATGTCACCGAGTGTTTTCTCACTATGTGGAAGGATTCAGAGGGTCGAAAACAATACCATACAAAGATCAAGGATTTATTTGGATGACATCAGCAGGTCTTTGAGGCAATTCCACCAGGGAGACCACCTGAAAGGGGGTTTGAGAACACCATTGAGTTGGAGGAGGGGGGAAAACCTATGATCACCCCCCCTATCGTCATCCTAGGAGGTTCAAGGATGAGATAGAGAAGGCAATCAAAGAATTGCTGGTGATGGGACACAACAGACCAAGCAATAGCCCATTTGCTTCTTCAGTTGTCTTAGTTCTCAAGAAGGATGGCACCATGAATATGTGCATTGATTACCGAGCCTTGAACAAGAAAACCACCAAGAACCGGTACCCTATCCCATGCATTGATGAGTTGATGGATGAACTGCATGGGGCAGTTTTCTTCTCAGAGATTGATCTATGCTCTGGATATCATCAGATCAGCATCCGAGAGCAAGACATAGAGAAGATGACATTTCGATGTCATTTTGGACACTTCGAGTTCCTGGTTATGCCATTTGGGCTAACCAATGCACCCGCTACATTCCAGTCTTGCATGAACCATGTATTTAGGGATCAGTTAAGGAAATCAGTCTTGGTTTTCTTCGACGACATCTTGATCTATAGTTGGGCATGGAAAGAGCATATACGACACCTGGATGAGGTATTGAGCATCATGGAGGCACAGACATTATATGCCAAAGAGTCCAAGTGCGAGTTCTATATGACAGAGATGCCTTACTTGGGCCACATCATCAGTGCACAGGGGGTACAGGTGCACCAAGAGAAGACCAAGGCCATTCTGGATTGGCCGACACCCAGGAACGTGACAGAATTGGGGAGCTTCTTCAGGCTATGTAGCTATTATATGTGGTTCATCCAGGGTTTTTCTCATCTTGGAGCATCGCTGATAGATCTTACCAAGCATGGGGCCTTCATATGGACCGAGAAATCATAGGAATCCTTTGATCACATGAAGGAAGTCATGGGCACTTGTCCAGTGTTGGCACTACCATACTTCACCTTTTCATTTGTACTAGAGTGTGACGCATCTGACAAAGGGATCGGTGTAGTTTTGATGTAGGGAGGAAACCTCATTGTATTCGAGATTCGGAATATTATTCATCTTGAGAGGTTGTACTCCATTTATGACAAGGAAATGTTGGAAATCATGAATGCCTTAACCAAGTTCAGACAATATTTGGTGGGCAACAAATTTGTGGTCAAGACCGATCACAATAGTTTGAAGTATTTCCTTGAGAAGAAGGACTTCAGTGACCGCCAACAGAAATGGGTGACGAAGGTACAGGCATTCGACTTTGACATAGATTATGTAAAGGAGAAGCAAAACATCGTGGCCAATGCACTATCAAGGAGACCTGCGACATGTTCTTTTATGGAGATTTCAGCAGATTGGAAATCCCACTTGTTAGTGGAATATTCCAAGAACAAGTTCACTTGTGAGGTGATGGATGGGAAGATATAGGATGACCGGTATAGGGTCATTGACGATGTCATATTTTACAAGGATAGAGTCTACTTGGTGCCAGATTCAGGGCTCAAGAAGAAGATCCTCATCGCAGTTCATGATTCACCTCTAATAGGCCATCAAGTGTTTTTCAAAACCTATAGACATATCAGAGAAAGGTTCTCATCGAACGGCCTCAAACAAGACGTTATGAGACACGTCAGTGAGTGTGTGACTTGCCAGTAGAACAAGTCAGAGCATGCTCTTCAAGCAGGGCTACTTCAACCACTCCCCATTCTAGAGCAGAAATGGGAGAGTATATTTATGGACTTCATCACAGGTCTACCCAAGGTCTAGGGTAAGGACTGTATCTATGTAGTGGTCGACAAATTGGCCAAGTTTTCTCACTTCTATGCCATACCGATAGAGTACAACATAGTTTAGGTAGCTGAGATTTTCTTTAGGGAGATCTTCAGACTTCATGGGTTGCCAAAGAACATTGTCAGTGAAAGGGATAGTCGGTTCATAGGGACATTCTAGAGAGAGTTGTTTCGGTTGGTGGGGACGAAGTTGACACCTAGCACCAGCTATCACCCTCAGGCAGATGGGAAGACTGATATTGTCAACAACTGGGTTGAAGGGTATTTGAGAAACTATGTAGGAGGACAACAAAGAACATGGGTAAAGTGGTTACATTTAGGAGAACATTGTTACATCACCACCTTCCACATGTCCATTGGTATGACACCCTTCCAAGTATTGTACGGATATGATGCTCCCACTTTTGTAGACTTGGTCTTTGGGGAGAGCAGAGCTCCCAAGGCCAAGGATTGGATCATAGACAGTCATGAGATTCTCAAGTTGTTGAAAGAGAACCTGCAGATGGCACAAAAATGACAGAAGATAAGTGCGGACAGGTACAAGATAGAGAATAGCTTTGAGGTTGGAGATTTGGTTTTCTTGAGACTCCAACCCTACAGATAGTCATCTCTGAAGAAGAGTGGGGCCGAGAAGCTCAAGCCTAGATTTTATGGTCCGTATAGGATCATGCGCTGAGTAGGCGAGGTTGCTTGCGAGATAGAGCTTCCAGAGGGGAGCAAGATTCATAACTTTTTCCACATGTCTTGCCTAAAAAAGGCGGACAATTCATTAGTACATCAGAGGAGCTTCCCCCGTTGGATGAGGAGGGATAGTTGGAGTTAGTTCCGTAGGAGGTTTTGGAGTTCCAGGAGCGGAAATTGAGGAGCAGGGTCATCAGAGAGTGTTTGATCAGATGGAGAGGGCTTCTAGTAGAGGACGCTACTTGGGAGAGCGAGCAGGTGTTGCAACACCCCAGACTGGTATTGCTTGAGGACAAGCAATTTTTGGAAGGGACGACTATAATGTCCCTTTCCAAATAGGAGCTCTAGAGAGGAGGCTTAATGGTATAAACCATCTTTTTAGACTATAGCTAGGGCCAACAAGGGGTAAACATGGTCACTAGAGGTCACTTCAGTCACTGGTGTTATATTCGGAAAGTGACACTAAGCTAAAAAGGGTAAAAAGCGCTTTTAAGTCAGTATGGGCTAAAAATAGAAGTCAACAGTGATTTAGGGTTTCAAGAGTGATTTAGGGTTTTGGAAGTCAACAGTGAATTAGGGTTTCAATAGTGATTTAGGGTTTTGGAAAGCTATAAAGGAAGGGTCAGCGACCTAATTCATCATTATGCAGATTATGACTTGTCATTGAGGAGAAGAGGCGCATCTCAGGAGAGATAGTTCAGTGGATTCCAGGAGGAAGACACCAGTTAGTCGATTTCAGTGTTGAGGGAGACACCCTAGTCACTAGGGAGATCATTCAGGTCTTCCATTGTTCTTCATCATCAATTACACAATGTTCAGCAGCAAGGGCGCATTCATCCAGAGTGAGGGCACAGCTTCTGAGAGGGTTTTTAGTCGACTTATCCCATCCAGGGAGAATTCTAAGATTTCTGTCCGACCCATTTGAGAGGAAGGAAAGGAACATATTTTTCCTGGTTCCTCATCAGATTCTGACAGAGGAATCAACTGGGGTGCATTTTCTAGACTTGTACGTGCAATACTTTTGGCGGATACATTTGGGGTTCCAGAGCGAGCATCAGGCCATATTTAGGGAAACCCTTCCGAACCATGTCCCAGTAGACCAAGGTAGTCATTTTGAGACACATCTTGTTAGATTTCGATGGTGGAATCACTAGGACGCATTTTTTCAGAGAGAGAGGGGCGCATTCCCCCAGGGGGATCCATATGGGGTCCAAATTCACCAGCGAGAGGGTCTGACAGTTACCAATACTGAGGACTAGAGCAGGGCGCATCATTTGGGGTAGTTTCCAGACCATTCCGAGAAGTACATCTCCCAGGGAAAACTTTCCAGACTTCCATCAGTTACCGTCAGAGCTGCCATAGTCCCAGTGCATCCATTGATTCTGCAGTGCTCCCATATTCTAGGTATTATCTTTTAGTTGCTTATTTGTATTTCGTCTAAGATCCTTTGTCTGTTGAGCTAGTTGAGTATTTCCATTTTATTCAACCTCATTCAGCCATTTTGTAATCCGCAGAGATATCATAATATAAACTTTGCAGTCCTTTGTCGCATTTGTTATTTGTATGATCATTTATATGTTGTAAACGATTAATCCTACACATAGATTAGCAGCATTTCCTAGACTATCCAAGTTAGGAACATTACATCTTATTTCTACTATAACTTTTTCTCGGCTAAACCATTTCTTAAATGAGTTATATTTAGCACTAGAGGAGATGTAAAGCTACAATTTAAAAACAAAAAGATGATCATGTTAAGACCCCCTTAGGGTCTTAACATGATCAAGTGTGTGCCAGTCTGGATTAGACTTTATTCTCTACCGCTGGACTATTGGCTACCATCCACCTTAGAGGCAATAGGAAATAAGATGGGAAAATTTGTCAAGACTTCAGATGCAACTTTAAAAGGAAAGTATACCTCATTTGCAAGAATTTGTATTGAGATGGATGTCTTGGGGGCACTACCAAAAGAAAAATGTCTGGAATTTAGGGATGAGGAATGGATCCAAAACATAGATTATGAACAGATCTTGTTTAGATGTAGGAGATGTCATGAACGTGGGAATTTATTCAGGGAATGATCGTTATACAAAAGAACAGAGAAAGCTAAAACAAAACAATCCTGGGATGAGGAAGGCTTTGTCTGGATAAACTATAAGGTAAATGAAATAGACAACAAAGAAAACCCTCTACATATAGTAACCCTGAATCAAAGAAATGGGACTGGAAAATCCGAGGGAAAGGGAGACTAGTGAGAAGAAGGAAAATAAGGCAAAGGAGAATCAACAATCTCATAACACCATCAATACTCACAAAGGATCAACATGAGATAGAAACCCAAACACAAACACTCCAATGAAGGAGGGGGATGATGGTTATGAAATGACACCAACTGAGGTCGCAACAGAGAATCCAGATCTACATGACATTGTGGAAAGGGAAGGGATTGACCTACAAAATATTTTGAACCAATGGAAAAGACAAGGAATGGACATCATTCCTTCAGACCAACTGGATCACATTCAATATCTCTTCCTAATAAGGGAGGAAGAAAAAGATAGAGGAATCAAATAAATGCATGGGGAGATAGGCAACCTGGGCATCAAGTCGGGTGACAACCAACAACTGCAATCGCCAAAGAAATCCAAAATAAGGAAGGGGAGAAAATCCAAAAGTGTGGCTCTTCAGAAACTAGGAGCACTCCTAATTAATTATGGTAGGATTAAAAAGTTGTTCCCTACCTCTCCCCCTCCTGGTTTAAAATGAAGGTTATCACTTGGAATATAAGAGGCATGAATAGCCCTAGGAAAAAAAATATTCTCAAAAATAAGTTAAAAATGGAAAAACTAGATATTTGTTTTATTCAGGAAACCAAATGTACAACCGAAAAGATGGAACAATTACAATTTTCCAGTTAGCTTCTGATAATCACCATCCTAATTCGGTGTTAGTTCAAGTTTCCCATTTATATGTTCTTAGTGTTCGTGTAGAATCTACCCCACCACAGATAAATTATGTGGCGTCTTATCCTTAGTGTTCAATTTATCCTTAGCAGGAACTTGTTCAGTCATGTTTGTCTTCTCGAGACTTGGTCTCAAAAATTGATCCATTGGTTTATCCAATGGGGGCATGGGAGCCCTTGCTTCCCCCTCTTGGTCCAAGTGATCTCAAATTTCCTTTTGAGTCTAATATCGTTGTTTGTAGATCCTCAAGACTTTGTGCTTGTGATTCTTCGTTGATAGACTATGCCAACCCTGACCAAAACCTCCATCATCATAGAATATGGTCAATTTTATTTTCCCTTTAGCACTTTCGATCCTTCTCATTCGCATTATTTCTCGGATGTTGAGTTTCCTTCGGATGAGGCTATTCTTGAAGCCATGAATATAGACTATATACTGTGGGAAGACTTTCACCGTGGTTTGTGTTTTCTTCCCTTTTGGGATACTTTCTAGGTTGACTACTGAGGAGACTCTTGGTTAGAGCTTAGTAGAAGGCTCTACTTGAACTAGTACTATGCATGATCCATAAGGATGTGCGGTACCTTGTACCATATTGTACAGTCTAGGTTTTTTATTTTCAAGTTTTGTATTCAGTAGCACCTCTTATTTTCCGAAGTTTCTATTTATATTGGATTTATTAACTTGTGGATGAGTGTTATTGGCCTTATATGAAAGATCTTGGATACATTTTTTGTTTCACATTTGTTCATCATATCAATTCGTTCTGACAGGTATTGACCTCGAAACTGGCATATATGTTATATTTTTCCCTACTTGCATTTTTCCATTATTCATTTCTTGGTTCATTTGGCCTTAGGATTGACCCCAATGAATTGCGACAATAACCTTCCTTACTGATAAGTGTGTCATACTTTATGTGGTAGATCCTTCCTTCCATGGGCATCCTAGTTGCAGCCTTGTTTTCCATTTGATTCCCATGCCGAAGTACTTCATAGGAATAGGAGTCGTGTTTAGTTCAGCCATGACTTTGTGTTGAAGTCGAATCCTTCTTCTTCATCTTTTTCTAGCCTATACCCGAGGGACTCCCCTAGAGCATGGTTTCTTTCCTTTCAAACTCATTTAAACTATGAAAGTGACATCTAGCGAGATATTATTTATCCTTTTCAACCTCGCTTGGATTACATATGAAAAGGATCTCCCTTAGAGTCCTCTTTAAGCTGTTTTCAGACTCCCTAAAATTGAAAATATTATCGAGTGATCTTGTTTCCCTTCAAGCTCATCAAAGTGAATTTAAAGGCACATTTGTCTGTCGATATTTTACCCCTTTTTCAGTCCCGATGGATAATTTTACAAAAACAGTACGCCTTAAGAGCTATAGTTCGCTAGGAGAGTATTCTCATGTGTAAGTTTAACCCTTTTTCGGGCCTAAGGGACTAAATTTCTGAAAAAGGGCCATTCTCACCAGTTTTGGTTTATCTCGTTTTCAGTCTTAGGAGATTATTTATGAAAAAGGAAACCCCTTGGAGTCTTCTTTAATCCCTTTTCAAACTCCCTAAAAAAGAAAAGATCATCGAGTGGCCTTATTCCTTTCACACTCGTTAATTAGTCCAAAAGGAATATCTATTTAGCATAATGTTAACCCTTTTTTCGGCCAATAGATTACCCAGGAAAAAGGAACGCCTCGGGAGACATGTCTCGCCAGGAGAGTTCTCCTAAGTTATGTTTTATACTTTTTCGAGCTCGGGGGACTAAATTAGGAAAACGGATGAGTCAATCCATAGTTAAGCTCTTTTTAGACTCCTTAAAATTGAAAACACAGTTGAGTGATCTTGTCTTTGTCACACCCATTAAAATGGTTTTGAAGAGACATCCTTTCGGTATAAGTTTAACCATTTTCTGGACCAACTCGACTAGGTACGAAAAAGGAATACTCTGGCCCTAGTGACCAGAAGAGTTCTCCGTAGTATGATTTTATTCTTTTTCGGACCCTGGAGACTAACCTTACAAAAGATATCACTCTGGAGTCTTCTTTTAGTGTTTTTCATACTCTCTAAAAGTGAAAAACCACCGATCTTACCTTCTCTAGGATTGTAAAAATTTACATGGAAGGAGTCTCGTTGTGTCATGGTGTAATCACATTGCATGTCTCATCCTTGTGTCTTTGGCCTAGTGTCAAATTCATGTTGTTATTACTAAACCTTTAGAGAATTCCTTAGGTGAAAGCCTTGTAGAATTTTCTCCCTTACGATCTGACACCTTGACCCATGGAGGAATTCTCCTAGTGTCCTTATCCTGCACATGTCTCCTTGCACTGAGAATTAGTTTTTTCCATGCACTTGGAACCAATTTGCTTTCTCATGACATTTGTTCCTCTTTCGTAACGTAGCATTATTTTATTCTTTTTCAAACTCATTAAACACCTAAAAAAGAGAGAAAAAATCAAATATTCCAAAAAGAGGGGATGTGATATACATTCTCTTTTATCGGCAGCAAGATAGTCACCCTTGGACAAAGCACATCCTTCTGTTTGTTCTGTAAGCATTGGGATCTAGTATGAACTTAGGAAGTTGTTCTCATTACATAGAGTTGTGTCCTCCTCCGTTTTCTTACTCTTCCAAACATATGGAGAGTTTGTGGTGCCTCATGTGTCACAAACTTATGTCAATAATCTGTTTCCTATGTCTCATCATTTTGTCGTTCTTTTGTCCAAGGGAAGTTTTCCAACCTCAGTTGGTCATTCTGCAGTTAGTATCTTGACCTTCATGAGTCGGCCATCCCGAGAATCTAGTCAATTTCATATTCAACATCAACGAAGTTCGATACATGTTTTTCAAGTTATTCTAGTCTTTCCATGACACTTTTTCGAAGACCTCAGGGTAGTTAGTCCTACACTCCTATTATAATCCTACCCGAGTTTTGAATACCTTGAAGATATTGCTCGAGTTATGAAACTAATACCTCCATCTATAGCCATTGATGCTTCCTGAAGATGCATATAATATTGTATTTGTATCTCTTTAGATGATTTTGAGATGTAGCTTCGCTGTGTATTTTTTCGCTGCTACGATCTATCTAGACATTTTTATTTGTCTCGTAGTCATGATTATTTTATATGACATGGATCTATAGTGTACTGTATTGGCATCCATGCTTATTTTATATCGAGCATGGGTATGCCCGCCCCAGAGAGATTATCATTATTTTTCATATGACACGCTTACAAATACTCGTCTTGGGCTCGCTCGACTCCATGCTTTCCCACTATGTAAAAATGTTATAATGTATTTCAGCCATCAGTTTCTCTTCTATACTCACACATTAAGGGGCATCTGTTATAGTCCAAAAATGCCACATCTATGCATCCAAGACATTGGTCCATCCATTTGCATCCTTTTCCAAATCTTGCTGCTGAGATTTCCTTTTAAAAACAACTTTTTGGACAATGTACGCATTTTGTTGCACTATTAGCTTGCATACATATGTGTGTTGCATTATAGTCATCCTGTGTACATATGCCTGTTGCATGCTAGTTAGCCTGTGTTTACCTCCAAAAAATATAAAATTGCACGTATTTCGGTGGAGTTTACGAGCTATGGAGGGTTTCCTAACCATTCTACCCCCTATACCTGTCTCCAAACCGAATAACCATCTTTTTCTCATATAAAAAGAGGTCTAGGGGAGTCATTTAGACATATGAACAAGGGAATAAGAAAACTCTACCAATATCCTTTCCCTCTCATTTCCCAAGTTTTGCATGTTCCTCTGAGTTTTATCCTCATCTTACCCTTCCATCCATTCTCCCTATACAACCCTTCCTTCTTCCCATGGTGGCATGTTGGTTGTGAGAATTCTATGTGGGATTGGTGCAATTGGAGTCACGACATAGGAGCTCTAACTTGGTTCATAGAGTGGTGTCCACAAACAAAGGTTATAACCTTTCATCTTGTATATGAATAAAAGAGATTATCTTTGTCCCAAAACTTTGTGTGTATATGTTCTTATCTATTTGATCATTTACATCCACATTTAGGATTTTAAGTGATTACTAGAGATTGTATATATTGTTATGTTGTGTTCTTAGTCTATTGCAGATCATCTTTGAGAGGAGATCTGTGATCTAAGGGGAAACATCAAGTGGAAGAGATCTACATCAACCGTAAGGATTCAAGGTGTTCTTCTTAACCTTTTCTTCCCTTTCTCTTATCACTTAGTCTAGATTGTTTTGGGATAGATTAGAGATAAGTCAGTCTTTTAAGGAAGTTATCGCTCTACCTATTCCTTAGAATCAGTTTAGGAATAATTTTACCCATAACACTTGCTACCCAAAATATACATGTAAAATATTTTCTCTCCTCCCATACTAATTTCCCTTCTTCTCCCTTTCCTCCCTTGCTTTCTCGACTCTCACCCTTCCAAAATATGATTGTACTTTAGCCCCATGATCCCCATAATTCTGGGATGTGACTCCTCACACCATCCTCTTACATGAGTTTAATGACTGGCTTTGGGAATACTCAAAAAAAGATTAGAAGGTTCATTCACAATGATAATAATTTTAGAAATGTGGGTTTGGATTAATATCCATGCATAATTCCCCCCTTGGACCCCTCTCTCTTGTGGAATCATATATTTCCATCATTATCGTCCCTCTCATATCGCAGTTACCGATTATCATATTTATTAATCATTTCAATGTTCGTAATATACAATTTGGCCTTGAGCCATATTAATCAACAATGTCTCTTTGCCCCAAACATAACGACTCACTAGACTAATTGACATTTATACATTTGCATTATGATTTGTGAGGCTTAAAACTAGAGATGTTACACCAATGATCACCTTTAAGGCTTGCACCCAATAACTCAAACTTTATGAGAGGTCACCCATTCTAAGACTCATGTAGCTCAAACATGTTTAACTATGGACTTTTCCACACAAACAAACCCACTTAGCTTCCTATCCCATTTGCAAAACCTTAGCAAGTATTGTGCGTTTTGAAATTTTCAATGAGACCTCCCTTGGCTCTTTTATTTAAGTATTGAGGGCATTCCACAATCAAAAACATGATATATCATTTTTGAATTATTTGCATAGATTAATTCATTAATCTATGATCCATATGTATGAGTATTAGTCACAACAGACCAAATTCTCATGATTTTGAATAGTCAACTTAGCACTCATTGCATCATATGGGTGAAGGAGTGGGATTGAAACTGGTGAAGCTAATCACATAGAATCAATCATCACCTTTGAGGATTGCACCCAATAACCAGGGCTTCCTATGAGGTCATTGATCCCAAGACTCATCCGACACATATGCTTAACTATTGAGTTTTCCCCACAATCAAGCCCACTTAGCTTGCTACCCCATTTGAAAAAACCTTTGCAAATATTGTGCCTTTTGAACTATTCAATTAGAGCTGCCTTCACTCTTTTATTTAAGTATTGAAAGGCTTTTGGAGTCCAACATATGAGATATCGTTTTTGGGATTATCTGGTCGACTAAAATCTGCCCCATTTTGATCAGGTTCTCTTTAAGTTGGTTTGGCTTCCTTGGTCGATGTGACTTCGGTCAACTCGACTTGGCTGACTTACTGTGCCTCCAACTCGACTTGTATTCCTTCCAACTCATTTCTCCAACTCAACTCCCAATTAGTGGACTTCATTTTTATTTCTACCGACTTGACTTGCGACTTGGTTGGTCGAGTTTTTTTCTATCAATAAAGAGCTAAGGTTATATTTGATACAGATATTTCCGTGTTGATGAAATGATGAGACTATAAACCTCTCATTTACGGATCAATAAAAAATCTCCATTAGAAACTTTTTATATCCATTTAGAAACTTTTTATATCCATTTATTTTTCATTTACTTAAAGGATGTTTTTGGCTTCCTTGGTCGACTTACTCGACTTGTATTCCTTCTCACTCATTTCTCTAGCTCAACTTCTGATTAGCAGACTTAATTTTTATTTAGATCAACTCGACTTGTGGCTTAGCTAGTGAGTCTTTTTCCGTCTATAAAAATCTAAGATTATATTTGTTACTGTTGATGAAATGGTGCGACTATAAGCCTTCCATTTACATATCAATAAAAAAAAGTCTCCATGATCCGTAAACGGGTCGAGTACTACTCTCCCAAATGTTTACAATGTGAGGAGCATTAAATTGACTATGCCTTATACAGGTTTTATTGAGCATATTAGTTCATTTATCATAATGCATTAACACACATAAACATAAGTAAATGAACATAGAATAGAGAAAAACACATGAAGGCAAATAAGAGAGAGACAACCGATGTTGATAACGGAGTTCACCCCTCCACCTCTAGGGCTACGTCTCCGGACCTGCTCCAACTGGAATGCAGATCTTCTATATTCCTTCTTCAAAGTGAGCTCTCAAAACTCTCTTGCATTCAAGGACTATGGCTCTTCATTAGCTGAGCACTACGGCTTTCAATAGCTAAGCACTCTCTCTTCTCTTCTCCTTCTCTTAAACATGTCTCACATAAGGAATATATATAGTTTTTCCTTACTCACTCTCCAACTAAGAGCATTAATTACAATATCCACATTTGTAGGATCTAATTACAAAGAAGGAAAAACAAGATCCTTAAAAGTAGGATCTTCAACCATCTTAGGCTCAAAAATGGAAAAGTCTCAAAACCACCCAAAGACTTTCCAACCATGCCCTTGATTCTCTCAACCTACAATTGAGAAAAAAATGGCAAATTGGTGTGAGGTGGTTTCTCACATGAAAACCAATTTCCATAATTAATAAATGAATAATATGTGAGACAATTTTTCTCTCACAAATATTAATCATTTTAATTACAAGTGAATAATAATAATGCAGGAAGTATTTTTCCCACAAATGCATAATTAAATGCATGAGAAATAAAACTCAAGAAAGCATCATTTAAATCCACTTAAACTCTTTTGTCGCTACCTTAAAATCAACATGGCGCAAATTAAGAAGTTCTTTCACATGCAGAGATCCATTCGGATCACACCTCCCCAAAAAAGAAACTTTTGGTCTCCAAAAGTATCAGCTTCAATCCATCATCAAGTGCATGCAAATGTCTCTGAAAGGCACGTTCCCTTAAGACTCCTTCACCCCTGTTCTTCGGAATCGGAACGCTATACCAACACTTGCAACTACTGCAATGCAAATGCCTGAAAAAGGCACATCCTTTCAAGACTCCTTCACCTATGTTCTTCGGAATTGGAATGCAAACGCCCACAACTGCTTAAAATTGCAACCTGTAATTGATGATCACCTGGATCTGTGACTAATCATTCATGTTTACTTTTTTTTTTTGAAACACTTGCCAAGAGTTTATAACCACACTCATTGGTCAATTTTACATGAAAATGCCAAAAATAGGCTTGCCTCAATCAACTTTTTACAAAGAAGCCAACAAGGCTTAATGCACAAAAATACGCCTCTCACTCTTCCTCACGTAAGAGTGGATAAACAAGCCTTTTTACAATGCTTCATAATCACTTTTACATGGAAATTACATGCTTCAAAATAAAACGAAGGCTCAAGACCTTTACATGGGCAACACATCAAATCTGATGTCAAAATATGCACTATGGTGAGAAATCCTCATGGAAAAAATGTACTAGAGGTGGAAGTTCTGAAAATCGAACTACAACATTATGAGCATCATTTCCAAAGTGCCCCTTCCATGCCATCTTTCCACATGGTAAATATTTTTAAATAGTTCACATAGAAGAACTATAATGGACATACCTATTTTGCAAAAGGTGCCCTTGGAATTTGGTCTTCGGTTTATGGTTCCAATGATGGTATCTTGACAATCAATACTTTGGCCTCCTTGCTAACGTTCACGATGTTGTGGCATGTCTTTGGCTCTCAGTCTTATGATCGACCCTTGTACAAAGGTTTATAGAACCTGCAATTAAAACCAAGTTTCTCCCATCATACCACAACACATATATTCAACCTCAGCCTCTGATCTATGGCTCTCAGGTCTTTAGGCAGGAAGAATCAATCAAGTGAAATTCTCGCCTGCCCAGTAAATAATTGTTGCACAGACCGAATGACTTCTCCCCAAACTACTCATACATACTGTGTGGATCGGTAGCTTGACTTCAACGTTCCCTGATACGTTTGGCTCTTTGGCACCTGCAAGTGATCATTAGATCCAAATCCAATTTGTGTGCTTTGATTTTGGTCTCGATATTTCACAAGTGAGAAATTCGGTGGTCCAAAAACCAAACCTTGATCTGTGGTCTCGGTTCCATGGTATGGGTTCTCTGCAACTCGGCGGTAAGAAAACAGTGGCAATGCCTTTCCAAACAATGTAATTGCCAAAAACCAAAGCGATGCATGCAAGTACAACAGATGGAAAGTTGAATGCAGTAATTAATCCAACTATTCCAAAAGGATTCCAAACCTCCATCATCATATGATTGGGTCGTTCTGAAGGTATGATAGAGCCATTCAACTGTCGACTTTCATGCCACATTGAGTGGAAATAAGTGGACACATGTCACACTGTTTCATACTACGTCCAAAACAATATTAATGGACTCTCGATCACTGGTATTCACATCGTCTGCAATCTGAGATTTATGGATTTGATCCACGAGCTATGGGAGCCACATATTGGAGAATATTAGTGGAGATTTAGTGGATCACATCGTATTGGATATTCATCTATCCGCACCACAGGAGGGAGCCACGTATTGGAGAATAATCTCCCATGAATCTGGATCGATCCCAGTATTTGAGAAAACCCCCTCGGTATTCTCCAGGGGAGGGATGAGCCCGACATTCCTTCATCACGTCTTCGTTAAACCTCGCAGGCAAATCGTGAACATAAACATACCTCCCACCGCATGGATCACTGCTATTCTCAATGGTTTTTAGGGCCTTCAGGAAGGGTTTCGGCGGAAAAAGATTCTGATTTTCCCGTCCATGGACGGGAATTCCCTCAGATCTGTACTGCGGAGCATTGTCGAGAGAAAAGAACGAGAAATAAAATATGATGCACCACACAGCACAGCATATCAATACCATATAAAAGAATTTGTAGCGGGACTTGCCTGTGGATTTGTCCATTCGCTTACGTCCGAGGTTCAAACCGGGCGGCATCACATCACGCTACTACAGTATTCGTCTGTGAGTCTCTACCATCTCCCAGTGCCATCTTATCCTCATATGTCTTTGGGAGGTCCGACCCAAACAAGGGATGTTTCCCTTGCAATTCTGACAAGAGCCATGCTTGTCGTTGTTCCTCTGACCACTCTTTGTAGGATCCAATGCCTAAATGCCTTGTAACTGCATCAGCAACATCACTGTGTCTGTCAGATTCCTGTCGGATATCCAGCTTAACAAATGACAAACCGAATGTTGAAACTTGACGCATAAAATCAAGAAGACTACCATCTGCAATTGGCTGGTCCCCAGTAGAACACAGTGATCGGTAAAAAAGTTCAAGTGGCTCCAAAAACTCGTCAGTATTTGGGTCCTGGAAAACAAACAACCATTTCATCCATCAGTTCACGCCACTCAGGCTTTGGTGCAACTCGAGGCCGCATTCCATGCTCAAGAGTGGTAGCAGTAAATCGTTGGAGAGTTATGTTCCCAGTATAATCCTTCCCACCGAGGGCAAGGCAAGCAGCGAAATGGTGACCAGGGGCAGTTGGGAGGAAGATAAGGAAGGCTGCGGTCATCGACCATATCCAAGATAAGAGGCAACTTTCTCATCCGGAGGTCGTTTGGCACGATTTTCACACCGTTGGATTTCTCTCGTCCATCCCTTCGCAATGACGCCATTACTTCTCGATTCTGAGTCGAAAATTTTTTGAGTGTTTTCCATCAAAAGGGAGATACATGCCCCCATAAAACTCGAAATTTTGCAACATAGCAAAAAAAAAACTTGCAGAAACATTATGAACTACTTACCAAACCAGCACCAAGCACTTTCATCTCATAATCATGCTTTTCCAATGGTGGATGGAGCCTCCTTCTTCATAGGCTCTTTTACATTCTGCTTATTTGACTTTTGGCGAATTTCAGGGTGCAATTTCCAGCACTTTTTCTCCCAATGGCCACTGATTTTGCAGAAATTGCAAAAATTCCTTCGTCTTCCATTCAGCTGTACATTCCTTGCAGAAGGATACAAAAGGTTCTTCTTCTGCTTGGTCTCACTTCTCATGGACACCTCCGTCTTCTTAACCCACATTTTCTTTGTTTGATGCTTAACTACATCACGGTTAGAAGATCTATGGAAGCAATCATTTCTTATATGCAAAAGAAGAACTTGAATGACTGTTATACCTTCCTGACTTGTCCTTGAACTGATGAGGACTAATTGTCTTGATTCCCTTCTTGGAATCCAGTGGTGAAGAGATGGCTTTCGTTTCAGCAACTTTCGAGCATTCTCCTTTCTCTTCATGTCCATAACCCAAGCCTACAAATGGTTGTCTTGGTACAACCTCCAATGGCTGGGTGACTCCTTGACCATTAATGCCAAGTCCACCTCCTCTATACCCCATCTTCGTGAGGATCTTCATGCCAACATTAGTTTCATATTGAGAGAAAACAGAACATGAAGAAACATCATATACCTCGGTTTGAGATGCAGCATCCATCTTCTCAACCTTCTGCAACTTAGTCAATAACTCTTCTTTGTCTCGTAGCATTTCTTGAAGCTCCTGCTTCTCCTCTTCAGCTACTTGCAAAAGTCTTCTCAATTCCGCATTGTCAGCTTGAATGTTGTCATTGATCTCTTGCAACTCTTGCATTCTTTCAGCGTGCTTTGCTCCTCTACCCATCCTGCAAAGCAGTCACTTGCTCTGATACCACTTGATCCGTAAACGGGTCGAGTACTACTCTCTCAAATGTTTACAATGTGAGGATCTTTAAATTGACTATGGCTTATACAGGTTTTATTGAGCATATTAGTTCATCTATCATAATGCATTAAAACACATAAACATAAGTAAATGAACATAGAATAGAGAAAAACACATGAAGGCAAATAAGAGAGAGACAACCAATGTTGATAACAGAGTTCACCCCTCCACCTCTGGGGCTACGTCTCCGAACCTGCTCCAACTGGAATGCAGATCTTCTATATTCCTTCTTCAAAGTGAGCTCTCAAAACTCTCTTACATTCAAGGACCATGGCTCTTCATTAGCTGAGTACTATGGCTTTCAATAGCTAAGCACTCTCTCTTCTCTTCTCTTTCTCCTCAACATGGCTCACATAAGGAATATATATAGTTTTTCCTTACTCATTCTCCAACTAAGAGCATTAATTACAAGATCCACATTTGTAGGATCTAATTACAAAGAAGGAAAAACAAGATCCTTGAAAGTAGGATCTTCAACCATCTTAGGCTCAAAAATGGAAAAGTCTCAAAACCACCCAAAGACTTTCCAACCATGCTCTTGATTCTCTCAATCTACAATTGAGAAAAAAATGGCAAATTGGTGTGAGGTGGTTTCTCACATGAAAACCAATTTCCATAATTAATAAATGAATAATATGTGAGACAATTTTTCTCTCACAAATATTAATCATTTTAATTACAAGTGAATAATAATAATGCATGAAGTATTTTTCCCACAAATACATAATTAAATGCATGAGAAATAAAACTCAAGAAAGCATCATTTAAATCCACTTAAACTCTTTTGTCGCCACCTTAAAATCAACATGGTGCAAATTAAGAAATTATTTCACGTGCGGAGATCCATTCGGATCACTCCATTATAAATCTTTCTCAACTCTGTTATTATGCGCTTTCTCTGACACGAATTCTTTCTCAACTCTGTCATTATGCGCTTTCTCTGACACGTCCACACGACCACTGAGTTATCAGTAGACCCATCAAGATTAGATTACATCATGAGGGTTCCAATCACAAAATAACAATTCACAAAATGACTCTTAAAGCGTCGTACCACGGAGTCAGCCCACTTTGGCAATTAGTACAGAACTTTTTATAAAAAATAAAACCCCTTGAAAATTGTGAGATTGGGGAGTTGGTTTTGTCAGCAACCTCGCAATCGTGTAATAAATTGGACAGGGGCTTCCTTAATATGATTATTTTATTTCAATTTATTAATGAGAAAATAAAAATTGAAGAGAAAAGGTGATCAGTAGATTAGATTCCCACTGAGTTATCAGTAGATTAGATTCCATCATGAGGGTTCCAATCACAAAATAACAATTCACAAAATAACTCTTAAAGCGTCGTACCACGGAGTTAGCCCACTTTGGCAATTAGTATAGAATTTTTTATAAAAAATAAAACCTTGAAAATTGTGAGATTAGGGAGTTGGTTTTGTCAGCAACCTTGCAATCGTGTAATAAATTGGGCTTCCTTAATATGATTATTTCAATTTATTAATGAGAAAATAAAAATTGAAGGTCGTTAAAAATATTTAATTTAACTAATGCAAATTCCAAAATTAATTCTAGTGTGTTGGTGGTATTTTAGTGAAGTCTGTTGGACAGATCTAAGAATAGGTTTTTACTTTTTACTAAAAGTTAGTTGTTTTTTTTTCGGAATCTGTAAATTTGGATAAAATTATTATTTTATGTTATTTAAATTGCATTTCTGAATACATAAATTGATTCAACTTTCTGAAAAGCCCAGAGCACTTTGATTATAGAAACTTAGCCACTCAAATATGCAGATCCAATCATTCCTCACCCTATTTCTAATAAAATCAAAATTACTGAAATAAACCAAATAAACCTACACCAACTTCTACCAATAACAATGACATGTCAGAATCTGTAAATCTGGACAAAATCATTAATTTTTGTTATTTAAATTACATTTCTGAATACATAAATGGATTCAAATTTCTGAAAAAAGACCCTCGGGCACTCTGATTATAGAAACTTAGTCATTCAAATATGCAGATCCAATCATTCCTCACCAGATACAAAATCAAAATCACCCAAATAAACCAAATAAACCATGGTGACAAATATTATAATAAACAACATAGTGCACCAGGGTCTACCGATAACAATAACATGTCAGAATCAGTAAATCTGGAAAAAATCATTATTTTTTATTATTTAAATTGCATTTCTAAATATATAAATAGATTCAATTTTCTGAAAAAACCAAGAAACACTCTAATTATAGGAAACACTATACAGATCCAATTATTCCTTACAGGATTTCACACAAAATCAAAATCATTGAAATAAACCAAATAAAAAAACTGATAACAAATATTCTAATAAACAGCATAGTAAACCAGCTTCTTTGACTCTATGAATAGCGTGCATACTATAACTAGCGTGCATAGTATAACTATTTCTATAGCGGGCATACAAACTCCTTTGACTCTATGAATAGCGTGCATACTATAACTATTTCTATACCCTATTTATAGATCACATACATCACTGTTGCAAACCAGCAGTTGATAGTGTAAACAAGCCCCAGAAGTGTCACATCAGCGGCCCAGCCGAAGGCGAGTGAGGACTTCTTCATCTGTATGTGAACGTGCTACACGAAATGAAGAAGATTGATCATGCATCCATGGTGTAACAAACTAAGAATAAATCGGACATTAAGAAATAAATCAAAACAAGTTGAGCAATAAATCTTACTGGGAGGAGAGCGCGCTTGTAGGCATTTGATTTCAAGTCGCTTTTTGAAAACGTTCCACCAAAAAAAGACAGTGTCACCCGCCTTGAGTTCTTTCCTTTTAACAAACTTGCCCCAATGCTTCTGAAACACGAACATGTCGCAACTTACTTGGTGTTTGAACACGAATTCCTCAGTTATTTCTCTTTCCTCGTCTCTGTCATATACTCTGAGCGGAATATCTTGTGGAATTTCTTCATCATCCCCGACCTGCGTCCAAGATCCAAGGAAACGGTCATCAATATTCCTCCTTGGTATTACCAGTTTGCTCTGTCTCTCGTTTACGTCACTAGGCTGGAGCCTCTTTTCAAACAAAAATTTTGCAGCAATGTCCATAATCTGCTCTTATGTGAATGATAAATGGTTAGAAGTGAATGCAAGCACTGGAATCCTAAATGGATAGATCTCTCTTTTTATCTTTTTATAGCCTAAATGCAAGCACTGGAATCTTGATTGTACGTCAATCTTTCATCTTAGGATTTAAGTCGCAGGTGAGACAAAGGACCCTAACTTTATGATTTTGAATCTTCATCCAAACAGTTACTTTCTTCTGCAATTTCTAGAGAAAACACTTTTAAAGAAAGGACCAATAACCCATGTGACATAGCCCAGGGTGGCGAGGACTAACCCAATCATAGTGGAGGGAAAACTACTCCTTTTTCAGTGATCGTGAAAGTGAAATTGAAATAGAAGTTTGGCGAGGACTAACCCAATCATAGTGGAGGGCAAACTACTCCTTTTTCAGTGATCGTGAAAGTCAAAGTGAAAGTGAAGTTTGATTGAATGGGCTGCACGCACTCTCAAATTTATTGGTGTTGCTAGTGAACAGTCTCTTTTAAAACTCTCAACAAAATCACCAGGCTACTATTGGTGTCGCTGGTGGGTGAGTAAGGGAGGTGACGAGAATTTGGCGATTATAGTGCTCTGCCCACTACCCACTTTAAAAATAAATATTAATACAATGCTCTGCCCACTACCCACTTTAAAAAGAGAAGATCAACATTATCAATCGCCAAATTGTCATCACCTCTCATAATCACCCACTAGCAACACCAATAGTAGCCCGGTGATATTGTTGTATGTTTCAAAAGACATAGTTTTACTTTTAGCAGGCAAAATTCACGAGTCACGACAGTGTTAAGAACCTGAATAGATCTAGCAATATAATTACCACAAATACTGAATACACAATAGATCCACAAGCAAGATAGAAGAAACCACACAATATTATTACCAAACCCTTGAGGTAGGGAAACACCATACAATGGATCCTATTATGGAAGAGATCCTCTCCTGTTCACTT
>ML780205.1:926643-957942 GCA_009831015.1 Picea engelmannii
TACTTGGCGTCGATTGTCTGGAGTTTTGGCCTCTGTTGTATTTGGAACACACACTGTGCAATCCAATTCAAATTGTCAGGCCATTAAACTTCATGAATATCCCACAATATTCATAATTAATACGAACAAGAATGAAAGTTATTTCGGCTTCACAAGTTTTCTGAGTTCTGTATGGCTCTGTGTTTTTCGGGTGTCCGAACTTTAATTCAGTTATTTCAGAACTTCCAGTTTCGGAGTTTTGCAACTCCTGACGTCGCAGTTTACTATCCTCTCAGATTTCCGATCTCCGATAAGCCATGTTTACGTGCTATCCCTCCTAGGCCTAGCCCTTGACTCATATGACCATGCGCCAAGATCGTGTTCATTTCCCTCACGTGACTATCCCTATCGGAGTTTCGTCACTTGTGCTGTCAACAGGCGCATGTCCTCACAACTCTCAATTCTCCAATCTTCGATGTGCCTTAGCTCTTCAAGTTAAGCCCTAGCCGATGTGACCATTGTCTCGTGACCCAGGCCTCATCCCTTATCGGGGTTCGGGGTTTCACAAATATGAATGCGCCCAAAAAGCTTGATAGTGGAATCCCCAATTTCCTGATATGCTTTTATAAAGGCTCACTCCCTCAGCTCAGCCTCTGGTCCACAGGACCATACTATATGACCTCTACCCTACCACATCGGGTTTTCGGTGATTTCAACGTCATGCTCATACGCTCCTGGGATCTCCGATGGGTCCCAGTCATTGACTTGTCAACGATCCTTTCTCCTGTTGCTATGAATCTGCCACCTGTCCTCCTGACAGTCGGTGTGGCCCCCATGCACCTAAGCCTTATCGGGAATTCGCGTATCGCGATTTTCCCGTGCTCGAAACCTTTGCCTTCAAATTCTCCGATATCCCGATGCCCGATATCCGATGCGCCTTTAGATTTAACACATCACGGTCAAGTTATGTCCATGTGACCTCTACTCCGTGATCGTACTCAAAGCTCTCGTCGGGGTTTCGGGGTTCGGAGTTTCAAAGTGTATGAATCACTTGTCACCGGGGTTCCCGATTTCCCAATGAACTTCCAACACCGATGGACTCACTCCTTGTCGGGACTTTCCCCGATGGTGCGGATCTCCGCCACGTGTCCACTAAATGAATGGTCCGGATCTTGTCACGAATCCGCGGATCGCGATTTCGTGTGACAAGATTTCTACGTGCTCGAGAACTCCGATTCTCTGAGTTCCGACTCCCTCCAGGATTCTGACATGTGTCCTCCTTGGAATTCTACGGCTATGATCCCTCCTCGGGTTTTCGAAATCACAGGGTCTCAATTCTCTTTAGTTCGAATATCCCGATGCCTCTTCGAGACTTCTCCTCTACCCATGAGGACTTAAGTCCCGCGCGACTTTCGTCAACTTGGACGGTTGGCGGTTAATCTCGTAGGGATCTGACGACTCACGCTCCTCCCGAGTTTAAACTCCTGTGCAATATCAAGAGGTTTTAAACCTCGTGCACGTTCTCTAGATCTGGTGGTTGCAAGGGTTTGTCTTCCCTCCCGAACAGATCCGACGGTTCTCACACCATCAGTGTAGAAACCTGTCTTCCTATGGTCGTAGACCATACCAGCTGTAGTTTCACAGCACCGCTAAACCTCCTGAGCTTATAAACGTGGTCAAGCAACTACTTGACGCACTGGAACACACTAACATCTGAAATTGGCCATTTCAGGTCCAATTTCTCCTCACATTTTCGGTTCAAAGACCGCTCCACTGGCCCATCTAGGCTCAGTGTCGAAACCTTGGCTCTGATACCAATTTGTAGCGTGCTAATTGCTCTGATACCAATTTGTAGTGTACCAATTTCTCTGATACCAATTTGTAGTGTACCAATTGGTTACCCAGGTTTCCAAACCCCTCAATTTACCATTATACATGAATGTTTACATAATTGGTATAGGAATTATAAGCACATGCATTTAACCAGAATTAAAGTCACTTAATTCTCAGAGTAAAACATATGGTTACTGCTATAATTAATCCAGTCATAGCATTCATCATTAATTCATTTACACAGCGAAAAACATGATAATATATACAGCACAGTCATGCCAAAACATGTTCAAAACATAATTCAGATTACTTATCTTTTATTTGCTGTAGCATTCACCAACCAGATGCAGGCCTTCCATGAACCTCCCAGCCTTAGACCACACTGTTCATCAGCTCAACAGTAGGTCACCCCCAAGATGGGACCGAGCTCCACCCCAAGGCAAGGAATCTAGACTCAGGCTGAGGTTACAGGGAAGACAACACATACACATTCAATAGGAAGAAGCTCTCCCAGGAATCTCCCACGCTCACTGCACAAAGACCCTCATTCCCCACCTGCCTGTTCCACCCCAGGAGAGTGCACCTTCTCTGTCACCTAGACAGTCCTTCGGTTGCCAGTTTCACTTACCTTGGGTTACAGGAACAGGCCAGATCAGAATTCTCTGGGCTCTAAGGCAGCTACAGGGATTCCTTCCAAGAGTCCTCTTCTTCCCCTGCGCACTCCCTCACCTGGAGGGGTCGCTCACAGGCCAACAAGCCTCACACAGTCCAGTGCTGCACAATCACATCAATCCACAGGAAAACACAGACAAGGCTTCCCAAAAGGTTCGGCTGTCCCGGGATGATCTCACAGGATGATTTTCGGAACAGAGGCTCCACGCACAGGCTAGCTCAGCTTTTCCCAAACAACCAGGGATTCTTCCACTCGATTTTAACACAGGCTTAATGCGCACACAGGTTTTATCAGAGACACGAGTTACTCAGAGTCAGACACAGACTCCACAGCTCTGGACATGGTGTACACTATTTCCTCCGGACCAAACACAGGCTTTACGGCTTCCAGAGATAAACCAGGGTATTCTGGCAGACGATGTACCAGTCCCACGCACAGAGGTTCAGGTTCCAATGGAGGAAGATCCCCCACCCACGGTTCAGCTCGGTGCTTATATTTGCATGCACCAGGGTTGACACTTGTCACCCTGGGAACTGCATGTGTTCCATCTGTACGCCCTTCTCCCACCACTTGGAAAATCATGGGCCCTTCCAAAGGACTTAGGTTAACATAATGTGCACATGGATTTTTAGGAATAATAATAAAATATTATTCCAGGCCTAAGCCCCCTAGGCTTAGCCCCTAGGCTCATTACTCAGCCCCTTTCCCACCTTCCAGCCCCTAGTTCCTTGCCCACTCTGTGGACTCTCAGTCCCCCATCACTCTTTCATCGTGGACGGTCTGCACTGGTGGTATTTATATTTTATTAATTGACCTACATACATACAAGTACATCAACAGGCTCCTAGCCTTCAACACTTAGGCTCCCTGGCCTAACAAAACTCATAAGCCTACAACTTATTCAAAACTTGGCTCACCAGCCTATAGAACATATTTACAATTCTTTGCATATAACATGATCTGCAACGGGGCTCGGCCTTGGGGACACTACAACTTTTTATTGGCTTAACCATTTCTTAAATGAGTTATATGTAGCACTAGAGGAGACATAAATCTACAATTTACAAAATAAAAGATGATCATGTTAAGACCCTCTTAGGGTCTTAACATGATCAAGTGTGTGCCAGTCTGGACTAGACTTTATTCTTTACCACTGGACTATTGGTTACCATCCACCTTGGAGGCAATAGGAAATAAGCTGGGAAAATTTGTCAAGACTTCGGATGCAACTTTAAAAGGAAAGTATACCTCATTTGCAAGAATTTGTATTGAGGTAGATGTCTCAGGGGTACTACCAAAAAAAAAAAATGTCTGGAATTTAGGGATGAGGAATGGATCTAAAACATAGACTATGAACAGATCCTGTTTAGATGCAGGAGCTGTCATGAACACGGGAATTTATTCAGGGAATGATCGTTAAACAAGAAAAAAGAGAAAGATAAAATAAAACAATCCTTGGATGAGGAAGGCTTTGTCTAGCCAAACTATAAGGTAAAGAAAATAGACAACAAAGAAAACCCTCTACATCTAGTAACCCTGAATCAAAGAAATGGGACTAGAAAATCCGAGGGAAAGGGAGACCTGTGAGAAGAAGGAAAATAAGGCAAAGGAGAATCAACAATCTCATAACACCATCAATACTCACAAAGGATCAACATGAGATAGAAACCCGGACACAAACACTCCAATGCTGGAGGGGGATGACGACTATGAAATGACACCTAGTGAGGTTGGAACAAAGGATCCGCATCTACATGACATTGTGGAAAGGGAAGGGATTGACCTATAGAATATTCTGAACCAATGGAAAAGACAAGGAATGGACACCAATCCTTTAGATCAACTGGATCATATTCAATATCTCTTCCTAATAAGGGAGGAAGAAAAAGCTAGAGGAATCAAATAAATGCATGAGGAGATAGGCAACCTGGGCATCAAGTCAGGTGAGAACCAACAACCGCAATCACCAAAGCAATCCAAAAGGAGGAAGGGGAGAAAATCCAACAGTGTGGCTCTTCAGAAACTAGGAGCGCTCCTAATTAATTATGGTAAGATTAAAAAGTTGTTCCCTACCTCTCCCCCTCCTGGTTTAAAATGAAGGTTATCACTTGCAATATAAGAGGCATGAATAGCCCTAGGAAAAAAAATATTCTCAAAAATAAGTTAAAAATGGAAAAAATAGATATTTGTTTTATTCAGGAAACCAAATGTACAAATGAAAAGATGGCACAAATAAGTAAGAAAAGATGGAACAATTACAATTTTCCAGTTGGCATCTGATAATCACCATCCTAATTTAGTGTTAGTTCAGGTTTCCCATTTATATGTTCCTAGTGTTTGTGTAGACTCTACCCTGCCACAGATAAATTATGTCGCCTCTTATCCTCAGTGTTTAATTTATCCTTAGAAGGAACTTGTTCAATCATGTTTGCCTTCTTGAGACTTGGTCTCAACAATTGATCCATTGGTTTATCCAATGGGGGCATGGGAGACCTTGCTTCCCCCTCTTGGTCCAAGTGATCTCAAATTTCCTTTTGAGTCTAATATCATTGTTTGTAGATCCTCAATACTTTGTGCTTGTGATTCTTCATTGATAGACTCTACCAACCCTGACCAAAACCTCCATTGTCATATGGAATATGATCAATTTTCTTTTCCCTTTGGCACTTTCGATCCTTCTCATTCGCACTATTTCTTGGATGTTGAGTTTCCTTCAGATGAAGCTATCCTTGAAGCCATGAATATAGACTATATACTGTGGGAAGACTTGCACCGTGGTTTGTATTTTCTTCCCTTTTGGGAGACTTTCCAGGTTGACTACCGAGGAGACTCTTGGTCAGAGCTTAGTACCAGGATCTACTTGAACCAGTACTATGCATGATCCATAAGGATGTGCGGTGCCTTGTACCATATTGTATAGTCCAGGTTTGTTATTTTCATGTTTTGTGTTCAGTAGAACCTCTTATTTCCTAAAGTTTCTATTTATATTGGATTTATTAACTTTTGGATGAGTGTTATTGGCCTTATATGCAAGATCTTGGATACATTTTTTCTTTGAAATTTGTTCATCATATCAATTCATTATGACAGGTATTGACCTCAAAACTGGCATATACGTTAGACTTTTCCCTACTTGCATTTTTTCATTATTCAATTCCTGGTCCATTTGGCCTTAGGATCGACCCCACTGAATTGTGACAATAACCTTCCTTGCTGATAAGTGTGTCATACTTTATGTGGTATATCCTTCCTTCCATGGGCATCCTATTTAGAGCCTTGTTTTCCATTTGATTCCCATGTCGAAGTACTTCATAGGAACATGAGTCGTGTTTAGTCCTGCCATGACTTTTTATTGAAGTTGCATCCTTCTTCTTCATCTTTTTCTGCCCTATACCTGAGGGACTCCCCTAGAGCATGGCTTCTTTCCTTTCAAACTCATTTAAACTATGAAAGTGACATCTAGCGAGAAATTATTTATCCTTCTCAGCCTCTCTTGGATTACATATGAAAAGGATCTCCCTTGGAGTCCTCTTTCAGCTCTTTTTAGACTCCCTAAAATTGAAAATATTATCGAGCGATATTGTTTCCCTTCAAGCTCATCAAAGTGAAATTCAAAGGCACATTTGTCTGTCGATATTTTACCCCTTTTTCGGTCCAGATGGATAATTTTACAGAAAAGGTACGCCATAAGAGCTACGGTTCTCTAGGATAGTATTCTCATGTGTAAGTTTAACCCTTTTTCGAGCCTGAGGGACTAAATTTTTGAAAAAGGGCCATTCTCCCCGGTTTTGGTTTATCTCGTTTTCAGTCTTAGGAGATTATTTACGAAAAAGGAAACCCCTTGGAGTCTTCTTTAATCCCTTTTCATACTCCCTAAAAAAGAAAATATCATCGAGTGTCCTTATTCCTTTCACACTCGTTAATTGGTCCAAAAGGAATATCTATTTAGCATAACATTAACCCTTTTTTCGGCCAATAGATTACCCAGGACAAAGGTACGCCTCGGGAGACATGTCTCGCTGAGAGAGTTCTCCTAAGCTATGTTTTATACTTTTTCGAGCTCGGGGGACTAAATTACGAGAAAGGATGAGTGAGTCCATAGCTAAGCTCTTTTTAGACTCCTTAAAATTGATAACATAGTCGAGTGATCTTGTCTTTGTCACACTCATTAAAATGGTTTTGAAGAGACGTCATTTCAGTATAATTTTAACCATTTTTTGGACCGACTCGACTAAGTATTAAAAAGGAATACTAAGGATTACATTTTTTCTTTGACATTTGTTCATCATATCAATTCATTCTGACAGGTATTGACCTTGAAACTGGCATATATGTTATATTTTTCCCTACTTGCATTTTTTCATTATTCATTTCCTGGTTCATTTGGCCTTAGGATCGACCCCAATGAATTGCGACAATAATCTTTCTTGCTGATAAGTGTGTCATACTTTATGTGGTAGATCCTTCCTTCCATGGGCATCCTAGTTAGAGCCTTGTTTTCCATTTGATTCCCATGCCGAAGTACTTCATAAAAATAGGAGTCGTGTTTAGTCCAACCATGACTTTGTGTTGAAGTCGCATCCTTCTTCTTCATCTTTTTTTGGCCTATACCTGAGGGACTCCCCTAGAGCATGGTTTCTTTCCTTTAAAACTCATTTAAACTATGAAAGTGACATATAGCGAGATATTATTTATCCTTTTCATCCTTTCTTGGATTACATATGAAAAGGATCTCCCTTGGAGTCCTCCTTAATATCTTTTCAGACTCCCTAAAATTGAAAATATTATCAAGTGATCTTGTTTCCCTTCAAGCTCATCAAAGTGAAATTCAAAGGCACATTTGTCTATCGATATTTTACCCCTTTTTCAGTTTGGATGGATAATTTTATAAAAATGGTACACCTTAAGAGCTATGGTTTTCTAGGAGAGTATTCTCATGTGTAATTTTAACCCTTTTTCGGGCCTGAGGGACTAAATTTCTGAAAAAGGGCCATTCTTGCCGGTTTTGGTTTATCTTGTTTTCAGGCTTATGAGATTATTTATGAAAAAGGAAACCCCTTGGAGTCTTATTTAATCCCTTTTCAGACTCCCTAAAAAATAAAAGATCATCGAGTGGCCTTATTCCTTTCACACTCGTTAATTGGTCCAAAAGGAATATCTATTTAGCATAATGTTAACCCTTTTTTCATCCAATAGATTACCCAAGAAAAAGGTATGCCTCAGGAGACATGTCTCGCCGGGAGAGTTCTCCTAAGTTATGTTTTATACTTTTTTGAGCTCGAGGGACTAAATTAGGAAAAAGGATGAGTGAGTCCATAGTTAAGCTCTTTTCAGACTCCTTTAAATTGAAAACACAGTTGAGTGATCTTGTCTTTATCACACTTGTTAAAATGGTTTTGAAGAGACGTCCTTTCGGTATAAGTTTAACCATTTTCTGGACCAACTCGACTAAGTACGAAAAATGAATACTCTAGCCCTAGTGACCAGAAGAGTTCTCCTTAGTATGATTTTATTCTTTTTCAGACCCTGGAGACTAACCCTACAAAAAATATCACTTTGGAGTCTTCTTTTAGTGTTTTTCATACTCTCTAAAAGTGAAAAACCACCGATCTTACCTTCTCTGGGCTTGTAAAAATTTACATGGAAGGAGTCTTGTTGTGTCATGTTGTAATCACATCACATGTCTCATCCTTGCGTCTTTGGCCTAATGTCATAGTCATGTTGTTATTACTAAACCTTTAGAGCATTCCTTAGGTGAAAGCCTTGTAGAATTTTTCCCCTTACGATCTAACACCTTGACCCATGGAGGAATTTTCCCGAGTGTCCTTATCTAGCCCATGTCTCCTTGCACTGAGAATTAGTTTTTTCCATGCACTTGGAACCAGTTTGTTTTCTCATGACATTCATTCCTCTTTCGTAATGTAACATTCTTTTATTCTTTTTGAAGATCATTAAATACCTAAAAAAGAAAGAAAAAATCAAATATTCCAAAAAGAGGGGATGTGATATACATTCTCTTTTATCAGAAGCAAGATAGTCACCCCTGGACAAAGCACATCCTTATGTTTGTTCTGCAAGCATTGGGATCTAGTATGAACTTAGGAAGTTGTTTTCATTACATAGAGTTGTGTCCTCCTCCATTTTCTTACTCTTCCAAACATATGGAGAGTTTGTGGTGCCTCATGTGTCACAAACTTATGTCAATAATATGTTTCCTAAGTCTCATCATTTTGTCATTCTTTTGTCTAAGGGAAGTCTTCCAACCTCAGTCGGTCATTCTGCAGTTAGTCTCTTGACCTTCATGAGTCATCCATCCTGAGAATCCAGTCAATTTCATATTCAACATCAACGAAGTTCGATACATTTTGTTCAAGTTATTCTAGTCTTTCCATGACACTTTGTCGAAGACCTCAGAGTAGTGAGTCCTACACTCCTATTATAATCCTACCCGAATTTTGAAGATGTTGAAGATATTGCTCGAGTTAATGAAACTACTACCTCCATCTATAGGCATTGATGCTTCCTGAAGATGCATATCACATTGTACTTGTATCTCTTTAGATGATTTTGATATGTAGCTTCGCTGTGTGTTTTTTTGCTG
Organism: Picea engelmannii; assembly: GCA_009831015.1. Classification (NCBI taxonomy): domain Eukaryota; kingdom Viridiplantae; phylum Streptophyta; class Pinopsida; order Pinales; family Pinaceae; genus Picea; species Picea engelmannii. The sequence continues at coordinate 935,730 of ML780205.1, forward strand.
CTACAATCTATCTAGACATTTTTATTTGTCTCGTAGTCATGATTATTTTATATGACATGGATCTACAGTGTACTCTATTGGCATCCCTGTTTATTTTATCTTGAGCATGGGTATGCCCGCCTCAGAGAGATTATCATTATTTTTCATATGACATGCTCACAAATACTTGTCCTGGGCTCGCTCGACTCCATGCCTTCCCACTATGTAAAGATGTTATAATGTATTTCAACCATCAGTTTCTCTTCTAAACTCACACATTAGGGGGCATCCGTTATAGTCCAAAAATGCCACATCTATGAATCCAAGACATTGGTCCATCCATTTGCATCCTTTTCCAAATATTACTGCTGAGATTTCCTTTTAAAAACAACTTTTTGGATAATGTACGTGTTTTTTTGCACTATTAGCCTGCATACATATGTGTGTTGCATGCTAGTCGTCCCGCATACATATGCCTGTTGCATTCTAGTTAGCCCATGTTTACCTCCAAAAAATACAAAATTGCACGTATTTTGGAGGAGTTTACGAGCTATGGAGGGTTTCCTAACCATTCTACCCCCTATATCTGTCTCCAAACTGAATAACCATATTTTTCTCATATAAAAAGAGGTCTAGGGGAGTCATTTAGACATATGAACAAGAGAATAAGAAAAATCTACCAATATCCCTTCCCTCTCATTTCCCAAGTTTTGCATGTTGCTCTGAGTTTTGTCCTCAACTTTCCCTTCCATCCATTCTCCCTATACAACCCTTCCTTCTTCCCATGGTGGCATGTTGGTTGTGAGAATTCTATGTGGGATTGGTGTGATTGGAGTCATGACATAGGAGCTCTAACTTGTTTCATAGAGTGGTGTCCCGAAACAAAGGTTATAACCTTTCATCTTGTATATGAATAAAAGAGATTATCTTTGTCCCAAAACTTTGTGTGTATATGTTCTTATCTATTTGATCATTTACATCCATATTTAGGCTTTTAAGTGATTACTAGAGATTGTATATGTTGTTATGTTGTGTTCTTAGTCTATTGCAGATCACCTTTGGGAGGAGATCTATGATCTAAGGGGAAACATCAAGTGGAAGAGGTCTACAACAACCGTAAGGATTCACGGTGTTCTTCTTAACCTTCTCTTCACTTTCTCTTATCACTTAGTCTAGATTGTTTTGGGATAGATTATAGATAAGTCAGTCTTTTAAGGAAGTTATCGCTCTACCTATTCCTTAGACTCAGTTCAGGAATAATTTTACCCATAACACTTGCTACCCAAAATATACATGTAAAATATTTTCTCTCCTCCCATACTAATTTCCCTTCTTCTCCCTTTCCTCCCTTTCTTTCTTGACTCTCACGCTTCCAAAATATGATTGTACTTTAGCCCCATGATCCCCATAATTCTGGGATGTGACTTCTCACACCATCCTCTTACATGAGTTTAATGATTGGCTTTGGGAATACTCAAAAACAAAATAGACGGTTCATTCACAATGATAATAATTTTAGGAATGTGGGTTTGGATTAATATCCATGCATAATTTCCCCCTTGGACCCCTCTCTCTTGTGGAATCATATTTTTCCATCGTTATCATCCCTCTCATATCGCAGTTACCGATTATCATATTTATTAATCATTTCCATGTTCATAATATACAATTTGTCCTTGAGCCATATTAATCAACAATGTCTCTTTTCCCCAAATATAACGACTCACTAGGCTAATTGATATTTATACAATTGCATTATGATTTGTGAGGATTAAAACTAGGGATGTTACATCAATCATCACCTTTAAGGCTTGCACCCAATAACTCAAACTTTGTGAGAGGTCAGCCATCCTAAGACTCATGTAGCTCAAACATGTTTAACTATGGACTTTTCCACACAAACAAGCCCACTTAGCTTCCTATCCCATTTGCAAAACCTTAGCGAGTATTGTGCATTTTGAAATTTTCAATGAGACCTCCCTTGGCTCTTTTATTTAAGTATTGAGGGGATTCCACAATCCAAAACATGATATATCATTTTTGATTTATTTGCATAGATTAATTCATTAATCTATGATCCATATGTATGAGTATTAGTCACAACAGACCAAATTCTCATGATTTTAAATAGTCAACTTAGCACTCATTGCATCATATGGGTGAAGGAGTGGGATTGAAACTAGTGAAGCTAATCATAGAGAATCAATCATCACCTTTGAGGATTGCACCCAATAATCAAGGCTTCCTATGAGGTCATGGATCCCAAGACTCATCCGACACATATGCTTAACTATTGAGATTTCCCCACAATCAAGCCCACTTAGCTTGCTACCCCATTTGAAAAAACCTTTGCAAATATTGTGCCTTTTGAAATATTCAATTAGAGCTCCCTTCACTCTTTTATTTAAGTATTGAAAGGCTTTTGGAGTCCAACATATGAGATATCGTTTTTGGGATTATCTGGTCGACTAAAATCTGCCCCATTTTGACCGGGTTCTCTTTAAGTCGGTTTGGCTTCCTTGGTCGACGCAACTTGGGTCAACTCGACTTGGACGACTTAATGTGCCTCCAAATCGACTTGTATTCCTTCCAACTCATCTCTCCAACTCGACTTCCGATTAGTGGACCTCATTTTTATTTCTACCGACTTGACTTGCGGCTTGGTTGGTCGAGTGTTTTTCTATCAATAAAGAGCTAAGGTTATATTTGGTATGGATATTTCCATGTTGATGAAATGATGAGACTATAAACCTCTCATTTACGGATCAATAAAAAAGTCTGCATTAGAAACTTTTTATATCCATTTATTTTTCATTGACTTAAAGGATGTTTTTGGCTTCCTTGGTCGACTTACTCGACTTGTATTCCTTCTTACTCATTTCTCTAGATCAACTTCCGATTAGCAAACTTCATTTTTATTTAGATAGACTCGACTTGTGGCTTAGTTAGTGAGTCTTTTTCCGTCTATAAAAATCTAAGATTATATTTGTTACATAAATTTCCGTGTTGATGAAATGGTGTGACTATAAGCCTTCCATTTACATATCAATAAAAAAAAGTCTCCATTAGAAATCTTTCTCAACTCTGTCATTATGCGCTTTCTCTGACACGTCCACACGATAGGCAACTCCACTGGATGTAAGATGTCGGTGATCAGTAGATTAGATTCCCACTGAGTTATCAGTAGACCCAGTCAAGATTAGATTCCATCATGAGGGTTCCAATCACAAAATAACATTTCACAAAATAACTCTTAAAGCGTCGTACCACGGAGTTAGCCCACTTTGGCAATTAGTACATAATTTTTTATAAAAAATAAAACCTTGAAAATTGTGAGAATAGGGAGTTGGTTTTGTCAGCAGCCTCACAATCGTGTAATAAATTGGACAGGGGCTTCCTTAATATGATTATTTCAATTTATTAATGAGAAAATAAAAATTGAAGGTAGAGAAAAATATTTAATTTAACTAATGCAAATTCCAAAATTAATTCTAGTGTGTTAATGACATTCCAGTGAAGTCGGTTGGACAGATATAAGAATAGGCTTTTACTTTTTACTAAACTTTCTAATTTTTTTTAATTTTATTTATTTATTTATTTATTTTTAGAAATTTGGACAAAAATATTATTTTTTGTTATTTAAATTGCAAGTCTGAATACATAAATGGATTCAAGGTTCTAAAAAAACTAAGGGACACTTTGATTATAGAAACTTAGCCACTCAAATATGCAGATCATTATTTTTTGTTATTTAAATTGCATTTTTGAATACATAAATGGATTCAACTTTCTGAAAAAACCACGGGACACTTTGATTATAGAAACTTAGCCACTCAAATATGCAGATCGAATCAGTCCGAAAAAATCAAAATGACCCAAATAAACCAAATAAACCATGGTGACAAATATTATAATAAACAATATAGTACACCAGCTTCTACCAATAACAATGACATGTCAAAAATCTCAACAAAAACATTATTTTTTGTTATTTAAATTGCATTTCTGAATACATAAATAGATTCAACTTTCTAAAAAAACTAGGGGACACTCTCATTATAGAAACTTAGCCACTCAAATATGCAGATCTAATCATTTCTCACAAGATTTTAGACAAAATCAAAATCACTGAAATAAACCAAATAAAAAAACTTGATAACGAATATTATAATAAACAACATAGTACAACAACTTCTACCAATAACAATGACATGTACTCTAAACATAGGTAACACATATTTTTGGATGAGAAGTCCATGGAAGAAAACAAACTCCTTTGACCACATACTATAGACTCTATGTATAGCGTGCATACTATAACTATTTCTATCCCCTATTTATAGATCAGATACATTACTGTTTCAAACCAGCAGTTGATAGTGTATGCAAGCCCCAGAAGTGTCACATCAGCGGCCTAGCCGAAGGCGAGTGAGGACTTCGTCATCAGTATGTGAACGTGCTGCATGAAACTAATATTGATCATGCATCCATGGTGTAACAAACTAAGAATAAATCGGACATTAAGAAATAAATCAAAACAAGCTGAGCAATAAATCTTACTGGGAGGAGAATGCGCTTGTAGGCATTTGATTTGAAGTCTCTTTTTGAAAATGTTCCACCAAAAAATGACAGTGTCACCAGCCTTGAGTTCTTTCCTTTTAACAAACTTGTGCCAATGCTTATGAAACATGAACATGTCACAACTTACTTGGTGTTTGAACACAAATTCCTCAGTTATTTCTCTTTCTTCGTCTTTGTCATATACTTTGAGCAGAATATCTTGTGGAATTTCTTCATCATCCCTTACCTGCATCCAAGATCCAAGGAAACAGTCATCAATATTCCTCATTTGCATATAGCAAATAACAACCCTCATTTGCATATAAAAAAGGGTGAGAGTTAGCCCTCATTTGCATATAACAAAGGGTGAGAGTTAGCCCTCATTTGCATATAACAACCATTCACATGATTCGACTAAGTTACAGACACAGCCCGGTCATGCCAAAGATAACAAGAAAACTCTATACTACTGAGAGACAAGGTTATCCCACACCCTTGCTCTTTCAACATTACAACAGGACATGACTCTGTTACAACCTTGATTTGGTTCCGAACCCAGACTCTAGAACTATAGCTAACATTTACCCAAAATGGACAATAACAACACAAAACTCAAACCAATTCCAACAACCATCTGAACCCTTTACAATCATATTCATCCCGTATATATAAGTCAATTGGGATCTTTGAGATTGAGACTTTGAATGCTTTCTTTTCTTGTTCTTGTTGTAACTTCTATCTTCAGGCGGGTGTCACACTGTCCTTCCAACCGTTTTTTATTTCTTTCTTCATTTCGTTGTCCATCTCCTCTATAACTTGCGCATTGGGACTGCAACATTCATTGTGTAACTTCTATCAAAAAAATGAAGGTCCCAACATGGATATGCTAACCAAACTAACCTCTAAATGAGAGGGTCATAAATATCAGTGACTATGTTTTTTTTCAATCATTTGTTTTTCAATTTGATCAAAATTAAAAAAAAAACAATTAACTTGTAAATATCAATTATTATAATTGTACACTAAATCTATTTATACATTCAAAAATAAATTATAATTTAATGAAGAAATGTATCACATAATTTAAAAATAAATATAATGTCATGCACTGCCCACTTAAAAAAGAGAAGATCAACGTTATCAATCGTCGAATTGTCATCGCCTCCCATACTCACCCACTAGCAACACCAATAGTAGCCTGGTGATATTGTTGAATGTTTTAAAAGACATAGTTTTACTTTGAGCAGACACAATTCACGAGTCACGAGAGAGAGGAAGAAGAATTCATTCCAGGAGCCATAGCAATTATCATGACCATGTGGCTTCCTTAGGGACTCGCATGAATCTTCCTCCATTTAATCAATATTTTTTTACTAATTTTGATCTATTCTTATCTTCACATATGTCAAAATACTAGAATGAATACCTCTCTTATTTCTACTATAACTTTTGTTGACCTTAACCATTTATTAAATGAGTTATGTGTAGCACTAGAGGAGAAGGAAAGCTACGATTTACAAAAAAAATTGATCATGTTAAGACCGTCTTAGGGTCTTAACATGATCAAGTGTGTGCCAGTCTGGATTAGACTTTATTCCCTACCGCTGGACTATTGGCTACCATCCACCTTAGAGGCAATAGGAAATAAGATAGGAAAATTTGTCAAGGCTTCGGATGCAACTTTAAAAGGAAAGTATACCTCATTTGCAAGAATCTGTATTGAGATGGATGTCTCGGGGGAAATATTGGAAGCAATATGTCTAGAATTTAGGGATGAGGAATGGATCCAAAACATGGACTATGAACAGATCCTGTTTAGATGCAGGAGATGTCATGAACATGGGAATTTATTGAGGGAATGCTCGTTAAACAAAAAAATGGAGCAAGCTAAAACAAAATAATCTCGGGATGAGAAAGGATTTGTCTGGACAAACTATAAAGGTAAAGAAAATAGACGACAAATCAAACCCTCTACATCTGGTAACCATGAATCAAAGAACTGGGAGTGGAAAAGCAGGGGGAAAGGGAGCCCGGTGAGAAGGAGGAAAATAAGGCAAAGGAGAATCAACAATCTCAAAACACCATCAATACTCACAAAGGATCAACATGAGATAGAAACTCAGACTCAAACACTCCAATGCAGGAGGGGGATGGGGATTCTGAAATGATACCAAGTGAGGTTAGAACAAAGGATCCAGATCTACACGACATTGTGAAAAGGGAAGGGATTGACCTGCATAATATTCTTGACCAATGGAAAAGACAAGGAATGGACACCATTCCTTTGGATCAACTGGATCACATTCAATATCTCTTCTTAATGAAGGAGGAAGCAAAATCTATAGTAATCAAACACATGCATGGGGGGGTATTCAAATTGGGCTTCAAGTTGGGTGAAATCCAACAACCACAATCGCCAAAGCAATCCAAAAGAAGGAAGGGGAGAAAATCCAACAATGTGGCTATGCAGGAACTGGGAGCACTCCTAATTAGTTATGGTAAGATTAATTTTTTTTCCCTACCTCTCCCCCTACTAGTTTAAAATGAAGGTTATTACTTGGAATATAAGAGGCATGAATAGCCCTAGGAAAAAAAATATTCTCAAAAATAAGTTAAAAATGGAAAAACCAGATATTTGTTTTATTCAAGAAATCAAATGTACAACCAAAAACATGGAACAAATATCTATATATTTTGTAGTTGTTTTAAAAAGGACACCATGACCTGCCTTTTAAAATATTAACTATTTATTAATTCAATCATAACCTTTACCCCAAACAACTCCACATGATTGGAATAAAAAATTATCTCCCGAAAAAACTTTAAGTCCCAATGCCTCCCTTTTAATTCCGTTTTAACCATTTTAGAGTCCAGAAAAACTTGGAGTGTCAATGCCTCTTACTGAAGCCCGCTTCAGAAGATTGAGACTAACTTGTATTTCTGCAAAGTTGTTTGTTCCTCCACCCGTTCTTGTCCTGAAAGAATAAGAAAGATAATCAGAAATGAAATTAACTCCACCAACCCCACATGGCCCATGGTTTTTCTTGAAATATTCATAAATGAATTTTATGCTATGATAGACATTCAAAGAAGAGAGATTTCCCTTCAAAGATCACATTCCTTGTGAGCCAAAGAGCCCAATAAATAATTTAGGGTAAAGCTCTGTAGTTGACAAGGAAGACGTTGTCCATCTTGAATAGTTAATTTATTTTTAGTCCCTTACTAGCATTATAGTTTTGAATGTGCTAATTAATTTGTCGGTACAAAAGCACTTTTCAATTATTTTGCAAAGTTTTCTTGTAGCTGTTGGCCAACATTTTTTTTTAATTTGCAAATTTTGAAAACGTTATAATTTCAACAATAAGTTGATTGAGAAGAAATCAACATTTTTTTTAATGAAAACCACCATATTGATAATTGAGTGATTGTAATTTCAACAGTAATTTCAACAATTAGAAATTGCAATTTCAACCATTTAAATAAGTATAGTTATCAGAAATTGTCATTTTAACAATCATAAACTAAAATTTCTACAATTACACAATAACGATTTCAGCAATAAAATGTCTGAGGATAAATTTTTAGTTCAGAATTTTAACAATTAATTGCTTGCAATTTTAGCATCCAGAAATTGTAATTTAAACAACTACAAAATTGCAATTTTGACAATTGAGAATAATTCCTCAACATCGATCTACCATCCTTAATCAACATAAATAATTCATTATATGTGTTTTCACCTTCAATTCCTATATGATGATTAGTGTTTGAGTAGATGGGTAACTTGAATTTTTCTGTTGTATCCATAAAATGATGTTTATCCTTAATTGACTTCATTTTCTTATTAGCTAATTCTTTTGCCACTAGAATTGTGTGTTTTGTCACAGTTATTTCCTCCTCAAGTTTCTTTGTTAAGTTCCTTTGTTATTGACTTCGTTTTCTTCTTAGCTAACTCTTTTGCCACTAGAACTGTGTGTTTTGTCACAAATATTTCCTCAAGTTCCTTTGTTATCAATATATTTTTCATAGATTGCTTTGTTGTTATTTTATCTTGTGTTACATTCTTCCTTATCCCTTTAGAGCAAGGTATATGTTCCTGTATGTTAGTTACTCAAACAAGAAAAAGGTATGTTAGTTACTCAAACAAGAAAGATACGTTAGTTTCAAAATTAAAAAAATCTCATGCCATATCTTATTTTAACAATTTGAATTGGATTTTTCTTTGAAAAAATAAAAGGGCCCCACCTTGATTTAAATCACATTTTCTAGACCGATTCTAAATTTAGTTACTTTTTCCCAATGAGAATCACCATTCAAAACTGTGGGAGTCTCAGAATCATCAAGATAATAATTACTTAAGAAATGGGCATCACCAATTGTAGTTGAATGATGGTTATTGAAGGACAATGGGGATATCCAAATGCAGAAGGAAAATTGCATGCATTTAGGCTTAGGTAATTCTACATTCAAAAGGAAAATTGAAAGATTTCAAATGTGGTCTATCCTTATGCTCAAAAGGAATTGGAGAGCTATCCTAACTAAAATCAATGAAGGAAGAGTATATTTAACCAAATTGTGAAACATGTACTCCTTGAATTTAATAGTAAGCAATCCTCTATATGCATAATTTTAAATGATGACAAAATTTTAAACAAGAACCCATGCATTTAAATTCAACATGTGATGAATGCAATGCTTTTAATCTAAAAATAACATTTCAAATGTGCAATTTTAGGAAATGAGAATTTTCAACATGATTACTTGTTGATGCTTAGAGATTACACATCCCCTACCCGTCAGAGTACATATGCAATGAAAACTTGTTCTCTTGCATAATATTGAAAAAGTTGTTGCTCTCAACCTTATTATGTGTAATTTCATCACACAAATTTCTCCACACAAAAAAATGCTACAACCGATATGGTTGCACATCTACAAATTCATTCTCTTCTATTACACAACCATGCCTTCTCCCTTGTAGCACAAGAAAAAAAACACTTTAGAACACCAATCTATACTAACCAGTCTACGTCACATTCTATTGTTGCAACTCGAGAGTTTCATCCATTCCTTCTGTTGAAACTCACAAGTTTCTTTTCTTGCAACTCAAGGGTTTCCTGTGTTGCAACTAGAGGGTTGCAACCTATATACTACATTCTGTAGTAGTTATATTCACAACCTCTCCACGCTACCTTCACATCAAAATCACTCTTCAAGTTGTGCAACCCAATCCTGAAATCAATGGTTAGCTTATAAACTAGGGAAACATCCCCATATGTAGACTTCTCAAGTCTATGGGACATGGACACACTTATGTGATCAGAGATAACTATCTATGCTCATTTTCTTATTCAAACAACAACGCTCATTCTCATGAGCATCTTACATTGAGCTCTCGCAACAACAATAGACTTCTCAATCCCACAATCAAGGGTTAGTTCACAACCCAGTGATCTTCCCTTATATGAAGAGAACCATTACTTCATACATGATTTTTCCAAATATTAGGTGCCCACCTACAGGAAATAACCAATCCAATCACAACCCTCTGCAAACCCATGCCGACCTACACAATGGTATCACGATGGAACTATACTCTACTAGGATTTAATCATTCAACAATGGAATTTAAATTTCATCCATTCATGCCAATAACACATCTAGATAACATCATACAGGATTCATTCATACACATAAGGTTTAAACCTATAAACCCTAATTATTTTATACATTTTCATATAGAATAAATCACATAGGATCCATGGTCGCATATGAGATTACAATTTAGTTGGGTTGTTATGCGAGAGGCTGTAGAAATCTCAACCATTTCTCTCTCCCTTCCTTGTGCGATCGTTCTCTTTTCTTGCAAGCTTTCTTGATCTAGCTACTTGATGTTGTGTTTATTTACCTTTCAGAAATTGTTCCCCTTCAGCTTCCGAATGGAATATTCATGCACTTTCATATTCCACTTTGGATTCATCCTCTTCTCCTACATCATGACCTTCCAGCTTCCACACAACAATGCGCTCCTCTTCAACACATCCTCTCCTTTTGTAATGGTTCACCTTCTCCCAAGTTTACTTCATGAAACACATGGCCAATATGCACGTCTCCTCCCACACACTTTTTCTCTGTAGTGACACACCAATCCCAAGGAAACATTTCCATGCGTCCATCCTATAACAATGCCCCCATCTGCTCCACTATCACAATTTGCAACATTATTACGATATGCAACAATGTTGTCAATTCCTACAACCACCTTCACTGTGGCATCCCTAGGACAAGTTCGATGCTCCTGCACCAAACTCCCTAGGTTTTAAAGAAAACATTCCCTCATGCTTATGAGGTAAACCATTCACATCTACATCTTCCCAATGAAAATTTAATCAGTGTTTCACTCCTAACTCTACAATCCTTATTTCCATACATTCCAATCTACAAGAATTCTTCTTCTACTGCACATTCTTTCTTCCAACTCATTGTTTCACATTGCTACACATCCATTTGCAACAACAAAACAATACTCTCATCATGGGGATTTGGAATTTCCATCGCATTCCTGATGCAACTCACCTTTTGATACTGCCACCCTCTCTATCTCTCTTCCTCCATCGCCACAAGAACTAGCCAAGTGCTCCTAATTTATGCATCACCTGCACAACTCAATTTGAGTCATGTACCATCCAAGAAATCCCACAACCATTTTTCATGTAGTGTACAAAGTGTCTTCGATGTAGCCATCCACTCATGCTTGAAGTCACACAACATGGAGTCACATTCTCCCATGCTACACCTCCTTTGAATCAATCCACAACCACATGTAGATTGCCTTATTCGGTGATTCTATCAACATATTCACTTTCTTGACAAATTATCAAAGAAATACCTTCAAGAGCCTTCTTCTTTATGCAACACTTCCACACTTGATCCTCAACAATACTCAATCCCTCTAACATTCCTTTGCAACATGTCTTCTTCCTCAAGAGATTTGAAATATTCTCTCTGTCTCTGTCAGCAACATATTCATAACCTTCGTCATCTTCAAGATTGTAACTTCATCCATATTCAACTCAACAACTTCATTCATGCTTTCTCCTAGGTCCCTTATCTTTGCAGCTTAATCTTCTACTTGGGAATTCTCTTTGGACATATTCATCATATGCAACCTCTGTGATTATGTAATTGTTGTAATATCTATAAATTCCTTCTATTGCATCTTATTCTCAGCAAAGTACATTCACTTCAATCTGCAATAACAAATTTTCCTTCTTCCCACAAGAAAGCAAATAACATATTAAGGGAAAACAATAATTCCATATTCACTTCCTCCTTTTATTCAATACAACTAACACATCGACATGTGCATCTATTTTCCACTACTATAATTTTTTTCATATCTATTCATCCTCATTTATTTTGGATTTAGGTCCACTCTAAATCTCTAGCCACCATCCGACAAAAATTCCCTCACTACTACCAACATGTTTCTCAGAACATATGAGCCTAGTCTCCAACCCATGAAACTTTCTAACTGCATTTTCTCTAGAAACATACTCCTGTTGTCAAAACTCACACATTACAGTCTCATTTCCAGGGACTATGCTTTCATCTAAAGATAATAATCATGAATAACCACCACCACAATTGCCATCTCATGAATCCTCTCACGACCCACGCTATCTCTTTCATCTCAAGAGAATAGTCATGGATAAATTCCACCACAACTACCATCTATCTCTAGTAGACATTTATCTCAAAGACTATCTTCCTTGTCACCAACAACCTTCTAGAATTTTCTTCATGCAACTTTTTGTTCTTGGATTTCTTCTTCTTATTGTAGTTTCAATATTTTCTCATTTAACAACTTCACTCTAACACCTTGTACCACTCCATCATATCCAATTATTCTCACTCTTGGTTCCTACACCTCCTCGACCTTCTCATCTTTATGGAGAAAGCCTTGAGAGTTGTTTTGTAGCCCTTATCTAGACTGCCCTTCACAAGCCTTTTCTCTAGCATTGCCTCTCGTCACTCTTCTTTCAACAACACAATATTAAACAACATTCTCCCAGGTCTTCTTTCTACCATGTTTACATAGGGAGACTATTAGGAAACCAATCTTTAGGAGTGCAACTAATCCTTAGGAGCATAACCAATCTCACACCCTTGCAACTTCTTTCATCCCAAGATGAAATTAACTTGATACCTTTGTAGATTCTTCCATCCTAGAGATGAAAATTGCCCCGATGAACTTTTATAGTCTTCCACCCCAAAGATGAACCTTGCTATGATACCACCTGATGTAGGGAGATTACACACCCCCTTCTCATCAGAGTACATATGAAGCAGAGACTTGTTCTTGTCAGTTAGTTCAATTGATTCAACTCCGCTACATTAAATTCATCAATCTGAGCTTCGTAAACTGAGGAAGTCCATACACTATATATGCAAGATTTATTTTATGTCATATTTCTAAATTAACACTATGAAATACAAACTACTCATTGTTTTTCTACAGAAACAAAATTACCGCACTGCTACAGAAACATAGTAAATGCATTACTACATAAACATAACTAATGCAAAGCTATAGAAATGATTCCAGGTACTTGAATCTATTATCCTAGAGAAATATCATTTGTAATGTTGTTACAGTCTTTCAATCATTAGGTGCAATGAAGGTTTCCGTAGTCCAAATGGGACAATCTTTATTCAATTAACAATTTTGTGCACTAGTATTTATGCAGTATTTAAAAACATAGTTCATAAATTAAATTCAAATATTATGAGAAATGAATGATAGTAATCAAAATCACATTATTTCTAAATCAAAATAAATCTAATTAAACTTGAAGAAACGTATACCTCACATAGGGGGCCCTCCTAGCTTGGTTGATAGTATTGAGAAGCGCTACTAAACTAAACTATGAATTTAAACTCACAATGCATAAGATTGGACAATCAACCAGAATTTGTATTAATTCAAAATCAACAAATTAACATTACAATGGTTATATATCATATCATATCATCCCTCATGGGATCTTAAGACGGAGTATTTATAAATTACAATGATATATTTTAAATATAAAACTTACAGATCTCTATAACAGATTTATCTAGAAAACAGAGCACGTGTATTTTACAAATAAGATATAATATAATCGTGGATAGATGAGCTAACTTCGATGACCCATGAAGAGATAATTTCATGACAATGATGCATGAAATTCTCCCACTTGATTTTGCTAACAGATGATTTGGCATTGAATCAACTTGGATGCTCTACCACTGTATTTTGCGTTGACCTAAAATTTTACCTTACTCCCACATTCGCCTTGCTAGCTTAGAATCTTAGCTGACAGGTAAGAAACCATCCAGTGATGATTTCAAACCTCTTCCAAGTCACGATTTATTCCTGGGAAGCACGTAACCATGAAAAGTTGTGATTCTACTATAGAATGTTCAATTTCTACAAAAAATAAAGTTGCTACAGAATCTGTGATTCTTTAGCGACTTATTAATATAATTAACTGTAAAAACATTAAAGAATAGACAAATTTACCTTGAATGTGTCATTTGTTATACATATCATGTAGCTAGGGGAATAACCATGACAAAAGAGGTGATAATAGAGTGTAAGAGGGTTCAGAGGTAGAGATTGAGAAAAGATTTTAAGAATGGAAGTGACAAAAAGAGTTATATTAGAGTACCTAACATATCCCCAGCATTGAATATGTTGCATGTCCTCATGCAAAAAAATTCTTTGTTCCTAAAAAATTTACTCCATTCTTGAAATCTTCAAAACTATTCAAAATTGTTGATGCCAAGATCTTAAACCCTTTCTGTGGCATCTATTAAATATCCAGACCAAATGATGAAGCCTAGATCTTCCTCTTAGCTTCATTGAGTTTAATATTCAATCTTCAATTTCTAATTTTAACTTGTTGATTGTGGGTATACCATTTTCTAGCTTTCTTGATTAGCAATTTCATTTTTTCTTCAAGATGTATGTTTTCCCTCTTAGCCTAGAAATATTAGTATTCAATGTTTCATTCTCAGTTTTGAAATGTTTATGAGGAATTCCATCTCGTGAATCTCTTCTTTTAGCTTCTTGAATTTACTAACTCATTTCAATATCTTTGAGGATGAAGGCACTGAATCTGGAACTGCTTCTTTCTCAATTTTAATGGTTGTGTAAACCTCAGTTTCCTGAGTCATAGGCTCGTCAAAATTCATAGTTGAATATTCATCAAGCTTTGACAACCTTTCTGACGCAGGAACGCCCTTTAGGCACGTCCGCTCACACGATCTCTCCTCCTTCCTCAGCCCGAAGAAATGAAAGGCTCTTCTATTTCCCTATCGGGAAATTGTCACCCATAGCAACTCTCTCACGGGACCTCCCTTTCTTCTATCAGGAAATCGGACTTCGTGATTTCGCGAGTCCCGTGGTCACGTGTTTGTTTCTCGCGATTCTCTGAAACCCGATGTACGTCAATGCTAACCTTTTACTTTGCTATCGGGGTTCCTCCTATTGGTATTTCGGCACTTGTGATGTCCAAAACAACTCGCTTTACCAGCCCCCGATCCCCGATACACCGATACGCTCCCCTGCTGCCTTAGCCTTCCAGGCTAAGCCTTTAGTCCGCGGGACCTCTCCTTATATGACCGCAGTCATATCTCTTATCGGGATTTCAGGGTTTCTGATGTCGAGGTGTATGTGAGTCCTTATTCCCCGGACCCCCGATTCCCGATGCGACGTCCCTGAAAGCCTTTTCGCCGTAAACAAAATCAACGGCTGTGATCATTTATTAGGATCAACGACTCCAGGTCTCCCTTGGGGTTTCATGACTTCTGATTTCGAAGTGCTTTTCCTTCCATTTTCCCTGATCTCACGAATGCTTAAACCCTATGCAAATCCTGCCAAATCGGACGGCTGACGGTTAACTATGTGCAGATCCGACAGCCCACACTCCCTTGAACTTAAACTCCGGACGTAACCGTATCCTCCTCACTTCTCTGGCAGATCTGACAGCTGGCGAGATTCCGCAAATCCTTTCCACGAGATCCTAACCGTCCGTTCTCTCCTTTGTGAATCTGTGCGTGAACCAAGCGTTCCCCCTGCGCACAACTCACAACACCTCCTAGACACTTCCAGTTGTAACTCCCCTACACTGTTCTTCAACCACTTGAAGGCCCTATCCTTCCTGAGCTTTCTCACGAATCTGAGTCTTAGAGAAGATTCTTTTCACGCACTCCTTGCGACAACTCTCAGACACTTCCAAGTGCTGAATACCTCCGACTCTGTGCCCTCCTGCAGCAACAGTCTCTCACACCTTACTCAGGTTCACAAACCTGAACTTCATTTGGCCTGCGCACTCCTTGCACGGCTCCTGTGCCCAACTGCACTTCTGGGGAAATGAGAACAAAAGTAAAACTATCTAAGCCCTCTGTCAAGGCACTCCTTGTGGACACTTCAACTGCACTCCTTGCAGGAATCCTATGGCTCAAATAGAGAAACAATTGAAACTCATTCCTTCTTCCTTTCAGATTCCAAACTCAACATGAAATCACATACACAGCATAACAGCAAATGCATAATAGGAAGTAAACATCTATGAGCATATCAATCAACATACATACATAGAGAATAACACAATGCCATGAATTTGAATCAATTTCCTTCTATTAATTCAGGACCTGTACATGGGTGTTCTTACATGGCTCTCTGCATGCTCTTCTTCTCAATGCTCAGAATTATGTTACAATGCACAATGAGGGTGTCTATATCCCGTTTCCCTCTTTCCTTCTAAAATTGTCTAATCTAATATTAAATTCTATCTACCTATTTCATCTCAACATGAATGCCTCTATCTACTTCAGACGAGAGCGGGGTGCTCAAGGTCTGATTACAATATACAAGTGTGCCTCATCTTAATGGATCATTTAAGATCACGCATCAATTCCCAAGGTGATTTCAAAATTTGTGTTGGCTTGTCCAGCTGTCCACTTGCATTCTGCGCTAGCTCACTTGAACTGGGAGATGCTCCTGCATCATACTCCCTCGCTTGGAAATTTTCATGGGCTCCTTTCCATGAGCTCCTGCACGGTATGTCCATGCTTCTGTATCTTTGCTTCAATCTCCCAGCTGGAATCTTCAACTGGATGGCCCTTCCACTTGACCAAATATTCAAAATATTATTTCCTTCTGGTCTTCTTGCCCACTCGTTTATCGAGTATCTGCTCCATCTGTGGCTTATCTGCAACTGGCATCTGCTTTCGCCACTGAACCTATGACTACTCATCACTTCCAATCTCTATTTCCCCAGCTTTGTATGGGTATAAATCTGAGATATTGAATATCGGACAAATTCCGATCCCATTGGGTAATTCAATCTCATAAGCACTTTCTCTTATTTTCTTCAAGACCTTGCATGGTCCGATTTTCTTCATCTTCAATTTATTGTATGTTCCTCTTGGGAACCTTTCCTTTCTCAGATGTGCCAGAATTAAGTGACCAACCTCAAATTGAAGTTGTCTTCTATGCTGATCGGCTCTGCGTTTATATTCTTGGCTTGATTTCAACAATCGCTCCTTCACCTGGCTGTGAAGTTCTTTCATCACCTCAGCGAATTCTTCTGCACTAGCGCTCCTAGTCGCAGTCTGTTTTGAATCCCTCAATTCATAAATTCCCCTCAGCTGCATGCCATAAACAATCTGAAATGGACTTTTCCCTGTACTCCTGTTCACTGAGTCATTATACGCAAAATCTACCTGCGACAATATATTGTCCCAACTGCTGTGGTGCTCTGTCACCAAGCTTCTCAGTAAATCTCCCAGACTTCTATTTACCACTTCTGTCTATCCATCCGTCTGAGGGTGATAAGACGAACTAAATAACAAGTTAGTTCCCAGCTTCTTCCATAAGGTTCTCCAGAAATTCCCCATGAACTTCGTATCTCTGTCCGAAACTATGCTCCTTTTTAAGCTATGAAGTCGAATGACTTCTTTGAAAAACAGGTTCGCGATGTGAGTCGCGTCACTGGTTTTCTGACATGGGATAAAATGTGCCATCTTGGAAAATCTATCCACCACCACAAAGATCGAATCATAACCTCTTTGTGTTCTTGGAAACCCCAACACAAAATCCATGCTAATTTCATCCCACGGCTTCTCAGGTATGGGCAATGGTTGATAAAAACCTGCATTCTTCTTCCTTCCCTTCGAATGCTGGCAAATTTTGTATCTGTTTACAAATCTCTTGACCTCTGATCGCATCCCTGGCCAAAAGTATGATTCGCTCAGCTTTGCGAATGTTTTTTCATGACCGAAGTGTCCGACCAATCCTCCACTGTGTTTCTCCTTCAACAGATTCTCCCTCATGGAACAATTTGGAATACACAGCTGATTTCCTTTAAACAATAATCCTTCCTGGATCATGTATTTGGCCCACTAGCTTCTATATCTGAGAACTGGATTCTCAGTTGTTTTGTACACTTCCTTGAAGTCTGGATCATCTACGTACATGTCTCTGAGATCATCAAAACCCAATGTTTTGACTTTGAATTCTTGCAACAACAAACACTTCCTGCTCAAAGCATCAACAACTTTGTTAGCAGTACCAGAAAAATGTTTAATCAAAAATGTAAAACTCTGCATGTATTCAACCCACTTAACATGCCTCTGATTCAACTTCTCCTGTTGAGTCACAAACTGTAATGCATGGTTATCACTATATAAAACAAATTCCTTTGGAATCAAATAGTGCCTCCACTTTTTTAATGCCTGAATGATGGCATAAAATTCCTTGTCATATGTGGAGTACTTCACTTTCGCTTCATTCAGCTTCTCGCTAAAATACGCTATCGGCCTATCTTCCTGACTTAAGACCGCCCTGATTGCAAACCCGCTTGCATCGCATTTCACTTGAAATGTTTTTCGGAAATCCGGTAACACCAGAACAGGTTGTTCCATGATCTTCCTCTTCAACAAATTGAAACTCTTTTCGGCTTCTTCTGTCCAGTGAAAATATTTATGTCTTTTCTTCACTGTATCCATCATCGCTGCACTGATTCCACTGAAATTCCTCGATGAAATTTTGGTAGAAACTAGCCAACCCGTGAAAACTTCTCACCTCAAATATGTTCCTCGGTGATGGCCAATTTTTTATTACCTCCACCTTATTTGGGTCCATCCTCAACTCATTTTCCAAAATAACAAATCCCAAGTAAATGAACTCTGTCTTCATAAATGAGGATTTCTTCATGTTTATCAACAGCTTCTCCTGTTGCAATTTCTGCATCACTGTAGCCAAATGATTCAGATTCCCCGCTGCTGTTTTACTGAAAACTAGTATGTCATCCAAATACACAATGACAAATTTCCCGATGAACGCCTTCAGGACTTCATTCATCAACCTCATGAAGGTACTTGGCGCATTTGTTAATCCAAATGGCATAACAAGCCATTCATATAGCTCTTCGTTTGTTTTGAATTCTGTCTTCCACTCATCACCTTCTCTCATGCGAATCTGATGATATCCGCTTTTCAAATCGATCATTGAAAAATACTTTGCTCCACTTAATCAATCCATTAAATCATCCATCCTCGGCAATGGAAATATGTACCTGATCGTTATCTTATTGATCGCTCTCGAATCGGTACACATCCTCCAGCCTTCATCTTTCTTCGGACTGAGTACTATTGGAACAACACATGGACTCAAGCTTTCCTTGACCAAACCTTTGTCTAACAACTTCTGGACTTGTCTTTTGACCTCTTCATTCTCTTGCGGTATCAATCTGTACACTACTTTGTTTGGTAAACTGGCCCCTGGTATGAGATCGATATGATCACTCACACTTCTCATCGGTGGCAACGAATGAGGTAATTCATCCACTACAATGTCAGCGAACTCTTCCAATAATTCCTGAACTTCATCTGGCAAATCATCCACCCTTGTGCTAGTTAGAACAATCCTCGGTTTCCTAACCACAAATAATTGCGGTTCTTCTTTCTTCTTCACCTCAGTAAGAATTTCCTTCCCACTCATGAGAAGTACAATGTTACTTACTTCCGGTTTTACCTCCTTGTCCTTAATTGGAAGCAACATATGTGTCCTCCCATTCTTCTCCAGGGTGTATGTGTTCATTCTCACATCATGAACCACAATCCTGTCATACTGCCATGGTATACCAAGAAATAGATGACAAACATCCATGGGAATAACATCATACAAGATCTTATCATTATATCCACCTATCTTGAATTCAACTAAACATTGTTTAGTGACATTTACCTGGTGTCCCTTCTGCAACCACAAAATTATGTATGGGCTCGGATGATCAATCGTCTCCAGCTCCAGCTTCTCTACCATCTCGGTTGAAATGAGATTATCTATGCTACCGCTGTCTATAATGACCTTGCACACCCTGTCCTTGGTCTTGCAAGCAGTCTTAAAAAGTCTGGTCCTTTTGACTGAACTCTCCACCTCCTTCTCTGGTGTTAAGAGAACTTTCCACATCATCAACAACCTTCAGCCTTCAGCGTCTTCCACCTCAACATCTCACCTATGCGCTTCGGTGATGTGACCTTCTCCTCCATCTTTCTTTTTATCTGGACACTTGAATGACTTGTGCCCATTCTTTCCACATGTGAAGCATGTTATTACTCCACCTCTTCCTCTTCCTCTGCCTCTGGTACAAGGAAACCTATTATTATCAGCATATTCTCCTCTCTACTCAATATGTTGTTCTCTTTGCTCAGCATATTGCCCTCGCTGTGAACTTCCACCTCTCTCTACTCGAGTCTAAGGTTTCTTCCAGTCTTCCTTGGGCTTTTGATATTTTTCTTGGGCAACCGATTTGCCTCTGGGTTGACTTATTCCTCGTCCCCTTTGACCTTGCTTTCAGCTCAGCTTCTCTTCAGCTTTCAGAGCCATCTGATAAGCATCCTCCACAGTCTAGATGGTTACCATGCTCATCTCATCCTGAATTTCGTATCTCAGACCATTCATGTATCTGACAACTTTCTCATCATCTCTCTCCCGATGACCTGCCCTGATATTCAACCTGTAAAATTCCTCAGTATATTCTTTCACCGTCATCAGCTTCTGTCTCAGGTTCTGCATCCTCCTGAACAAAGAAATTTGATAATCCTTGGGGATGAATTTCGCCTTCATCTTCGCGATCATCTTGTCCCAACTCTTGATCTTCCGCTTGCCCTTGCAACGTCTATCAGCTTGTAGTTCATCCCACCATAATGTTGCATGTCCTTTCAAGCGTGTGACAACATGCTTGACCTTCTTGTCTTCCTCGACATATTCGTAGTCGAAGTACGTGTCAAGATCTCTAATCCAGTCTAGAAGCTCCTCTACATCCAAGTTCCCCTCATAAACTAGAATGTCCATCTTTTCTTTTGCACCCATCCTTGCAATAGATTTGATTAAACGTTCATTTGCTGCATCCTGGGCCGCAACTTCTTCTTCACATTCAGCTTCAACTTCACTTTCGGAATCACTAAGATCCCCAATGCCAACTGTGCGTCTTTGTGTTGTCTCCATGTATTCGAGTCTGGCTCGTAGATCACGCATTTCCCTCTCCATTTCTGGATTCTGCACTTGCATACCCCTTCTTCTTGGGTTTTCCCTTTCCTCTGGGTCGGGTGATTGCCTATCCCTTCTCCTTGGCAGCATGGCGAATCCTTCCCTTCTCTGCTATAGAAAGAAAAGACTCCTTCTTGGGCTCTGATACCACTTGACACAAGCGCGCCCTTTAGGCACGTCCGCTCACAGGATCTCTCCTCCTTCCTCGATCTGAAGAACTGAAAGGCTCTTCTATTTCCCTATCGGGAAATTTTCACCCATAGCAACTCTCTCACGGGACCTCCCTTTCTTCTATCGGGAAATCGGACTTTGCGATTTCGCGAGTCCTGTGGTCACACGTTTGTTTCTCGCGATTCTTCGAAACCTAATGTACGTCAATGCTGACCTTTTACTTTGCTATTGGGGTTCCTCCTATCGGGATTTCGGCACTTGCGATGTCCAAAACAACTTGCTTTACCGGCCCCCGATCCCCGATACATCGATACGCTCCCCTGCTGCCTTAGCCTTCTGGGCTAAGCCTTTAGTCCGTGCGACCTCTCCTTATATGACCGCAGTCATATATCTTATCGGGATTTTGGGGTTTCTAATGTCGAGGTGTATGTGAGTCCTTATTCCCTGGACCCTCGATTCCCGATGCGACTTCCCTGAAAGCCTTTCCGCCGTAAACAAAATCAATGGTCGTGATCGTTTATTAGGATCAACGACTCCAGGTCTCCCTCGGGGTTTCGCGACTTCTGATGCTGAAGTGCTTTTCCTTACATTTTCCCCGATCTCACGAATGCTTAAACCCTATGCAACTCCTGCCAAATCGGACGGTTGACAGTTAACTATGTGCAGATCCGACAATCCACACTCCCTTGAACATAAACTTCAGATGTAACCGTATCCTCCAATGTTTCAATGTTTCATCCTGACGCCTACCTGCCCCTCGGCGAGCACGGTCGCCCTGCCAGGACCTTCACAAATCCGCGGCCCGAAGAGTTGACACTCTTCCCTCCCTTATCGGGGGTTCGCAACCCACAGTCTCTCTCACACACGCTTCCCCTTTATAACTTGCCTGGGGAAGAG
>ML780205.1:989490-1014086 GCA_009831015.1 Picea engelmannii
TCCAAGAATGGCCTTCAGATTTTGATTTGATAATTCATAACCAGCTTATTGAAAAAGATTTCAAACCATTCAAACCCAAAAAATCCTGATCTGGGCGAAAATTTGGCTATTCTGGCCGTGACAGGATTTCAACAGCTAACTTACCCAAAAATCTGCTCCTTAGCTATTGAAAAGTGGAGCTTTCAACAACTAACTAGTTATAATTCTGCCTTCTGCGCTGGTGAAAGCGCAGATTTTTTCAAAATCAAATTTCTCAGTGATGGAGAGTCTGTTTTGCATGCTTAAATAGTCGATCGACATCTACAAATCCTGAAATTTCCAATGGTGCTTTCAGATATGCATTTGGATCTCGGTAAGCTATCAAGAATTTCCCTACAATATTAGGCATCGTTCTTTCAAAAATGTCGGTGCGTTTTTTATCGCTAACACCACGGTCGAGATAGGTCCATGTAGCTCCCCCGATCTATGACCATCGTTGCTTCGCGACTTTGATGTTCAGGGGTTTGGCTGTGTAATTTTCTTTTTACTCCCAGAGTGTTCAACATTGGTTTGACCACGGTCTAGATCGAACGATCAAGAAAGGTCTTGAAGCTTCTTCGGATCGATGATCCTCATCACTTCGTGACTTCGACATTTAGGGTTTGGCTATGTAATTTCCTTTTTACTCCCAGAGTGGTCAGTGCTGGACTGACCATGATGCAAATCCAATGTTTAGGGGAGATCCCAAAGCATCCTCAGATCTATGTTTCTCGTTATCTTGTGAGTTCGGCGTTCAGGTGTTCCACCCATTTAACACTCTTTTTCTCCCTAAGTGGTCAACGTTGAACTGACCTCAATGTAGATCCAACGGTCAGGGGAGATCCCGAAGCATCCTCAGATCTACGGCTCATGTTACTTCGCGACTGATAAGTGGATCATGCTTTAGTGATGGGACAGATCCCATGGCCACAGTTAAGGAAATCGCCAAATGTCGGTCAACCTCGTTGGTAACCGTACCAACAAGTTTCCTTTGGCTGGTTTTGGATGTTGTAAAGTCATAACATCCCAAAGCTCCAGACTCTCAGAGTTCCACAGCCAAGATATCTTAGCTCCTTTCAAACCTAGTGAACGGTTCCAAGGTCCTGGTCATATGGATACCCTGACAAGTTCTGGGGCTGCACACTTACCTATTAGCTATGATTTGGTTAGGGTTGTGATAACGAGCCCTCGGTCACACAAACGATTGGTTTGAATAAGGTGCCCTTCTGCCATAGAGTTTGAATTTAGTAACCTGCGAGGGTAAATTCGAGGGGTCGACATGAATGAAGTGTTCCAACGGAGTCTTCCACGATTCTTACATTACAAAATCCATCCTTGGGAAAATTCCCTTAAGTATTTTCCAACCAACACAAAAAGCATAAACTTATTCCTAAATTCAGTTGACTACCCATGTCTAATAATTCTCTTACTGCTAAGCAGAGGAAAAAAAAATCCATTCAAATCTAGGGTTTCACATAAGAACAATAAAAATTTCTAATATTAATCATACAATGCAAATTTTAGTCATATACACAAGCATCCAACCACTCATTTCAATTCTAGTACAGAGTGTATAATAATACTTATCAAGAAACTAGGTAGTGAAGAAACTATTGAAAGGGCTTCCCTTTTCCACCCAACCATAGGCACAACAAATCCTGGATGGATTTATAGTTGGCCACCCCCTAGCTAGATCATGATGCTCCGAGAGAGACTCTTCCTTGTTGTTCAATGAAAGTTAGGGACAAAGGCCACTCTCCCCCTCCCACAGGAACTTGGAAAATTGGTTTTCTCTCCACCAAGCAAGGGGCCCTACAATGAGTGCTTCCTCAGTCACTCATCTTCTCTGCAACTCCATTTATTAGCTTGGATTGAAAATGATACCATCAACTTCTTGCACCCATAACAAGATTTTTTTCTAGTTCTCTTCAGAACTAGAGAGTTGCACATGCTCCCTTTCTTTCGAAAATGATCTCCATGACCCATTCCCATTGCATCCCCTTTTCTACCCACGAGTTTTCCTTCTTTATTTATTCCTTCCTCCGCAAGATTTTGTGGGTCCAAATCCCCATTTTATGGTCAGTTCAGGAATTTTTCAGATGGGTACTATGTCCATCTCCTGATTATTGTTGGGAAAAACTCCCTACAAACTAGCAAATAGAGTTCAGACTTTGCATGCAGTTATGACCAAAGAGAAACTACTTTCTACCTTCATCCCTAGATTTAAATCCCCTTTTCTTAGTAAATGCATGGAAATATCAACCTACCTCATTCTTGGGGTTTGATGTCGATCCTATGTTGTACTTGATTACTCGTTTGCAATACTCCTTCCAAAGATGACCTGCATCCAAGACAAGCAACAACTATGCATGCATCCTACTCATATACTAATGGGTTAGAAATCCAATCATATACTAATCAAACTATAAAAAGTTCATGAATTGGGATGGGAAAATCATTCTCTTTATTATATTGAATGAGTCAACTTACAAAAGTTGAGACCGGCCACCGCTCCACGAACCTGATCCTGGGCTCCTCTTCTTCTGTCCTCCAACTGTTTTTATTTGAATCTCCTTTGGCACAAGGAAAGGCTAAAGGGTTGGGACAATGGGAATACGTAAATGGGCAGAGTTTCTTTGCTATATTCTTCCTCCCCCAAATGGGACCCCTACTCCTTCTTTTATAAGCTAGAAGGAGCTAGGTATTTGGACGAACCCTCGGCCATGCATGGCCAAGAGTTTTAGTTAACTCACCCATAGCTTTTGTGTTCCGTTGGAAACTTCCTTTTTTCATGATTCTGAAGGTCCACGCAGGCTGTAGTGGGCTTGCTAGCTTGGACACTGTAGATCCACACGGGTTGTAGTGGGCTAGCTAGCGTGGACTTTTAAAAATGGATTTTTTATAAGAGTTGTTCAATAGTTTTTGGCAAAGAAGGGTTATGAGATGCCCAGATGCAAGGTAAGAATGTGTAGTGCAATTTAGGGTTATAACAGATGCCCCCTAATGTATGAGGTCAGAAGAGCATCTGATGGCCGAAATATATTACGAATCTTTTACTGATGTGCCAAACAAGTGAGCCCAGTAACCAAGAATCGGGAGGCGTCGTCTGCAAAATAACAAATGTCTCACCGAGGCAGGCATACCCATGCTCAGGATAAAATAAACGCATGGATACCAATCAAATACATTGTAGATCCATGTCATATAACTATATAAAATGTAGCCGCAAACAGTACACAACAAAGCTACATCTCAAAATAAAAAATATATACATGTAAAGTATCCATCTTTATAGAAACTAATAAGGTCTGATGGTTGGAGATGAAGGCTTTAGAGCTCGATCAACAACTTCAAAATATTCAAAACTCAGGTAAGAATGCATAATGAATGTGAAACTTCACTACCCAGAGGCCTTCGACGACTCGTCGGTCATGGACTAGAGAATCTTGATGATCAAACCGAAAGCTTCATTGCTTTCAAACAAGGACTTGATTGGACGTTTAGGATGGTCAGGTATGAGGGCAAGAGACAAAATGCAAGCGGGTCGACTTAGGCTTGGTAAAAAACTTCCCTTGGACAACAACACGACTAATGATGAGACTCAGGAAGCATGGCATTAACATAAGTTTACGAGGCAGGAGGCAACACAAACTCTCCATATGTCTGGAAGAATAACCAAACAGAGGAGGACACAACTCTATGTAGCAAGAACAACTTCCTAAGGTCATATTAAATCCCAGTGTTTGATGAACAAATGAATAGATGTGCCTTATCCAAGGACGACTCATTATGCTGCCAACAAAGAAAATACTTTTCCCTTCCTCTTTTTGGGGTATATTTGATTTGTTTATCGCTTTTTTTTTAATAATTTTGGATGAAAGAATAAAGGAATGATACGTTACAATGGAGGAATGAGCGTTACAACATACAAGTTCAAGGTGCAAGGACAAGACTGATGTTCAAAATGATACTCGGGAAAAATCCTCGAGGGGCCAAAGGCATCAAGACACAGAGGCAAAGTGCTACAGGGCTTGCGTATAAGGCATGCTTCATATGGTTCAGTTTGAGAGCAACATGGAGCTGGCATTTAGGCCAAAGACGCAGGGATGCAAATGCGATTTAATAAAACACACAATGGTAACGTCCTTCGATGTAAGTTTTAATGAGCCCAGAGAAGGTAAGCTCGATGGTTTTTCATGTTTAGAGAGTCTGAAAAAAAATAAAAGGAGACTCCATTGGGGAAAATCCTGAAAAGGGAAACCTTGTAGGTTTATGTCCTATGGGCTATGAGAAAGTTACAAAAACATGTTATTTCCCAACAAGAAATTTTTTTATAGGGTTGTATCCTACCCGTGAACAAGGTCATATATCATTCTAAGAGCTCAAAAGAAAAAATCCCTTGAAATAATCAAAAGTGATCCTTGAGACACATGTTGATTGTATGTAGATCATCCCATAAAAATAAACCAATGACAATTAAATATTTTCAGTGAATATGATAGAAGCCAAATTTGAAAACCAATTGTTGTTTGAGAAAAAATCACTGTCATGCAACAGATTCACATCAAGAAATGAAATCAAAAGTGATTGAACTTTACCCCCTTTGCAATTATCACAAGAACCCTCAGAGGAATTGTCCTTCTGTTTTCATAGATGTTTTAAAATTCAGTAAGGGGGCATTTAATTTTCCCAAAATAGGAAATTTGTAAAGAACCAATATGTTTGTTAGCACTAACATTCATCATAAATGGGATAAATAATTGTAATCCATACCAGACAATAAAGTATATTGAATAAGAATTTATATAATGAGATAGATAGATATATCATGAATATAATGAAAGTGTCATATATAAATACAGATCCTAAATGCACTATGGTAACTGTTCATGAAGGGATGCATTCCTTAGTTAACTATTATTTATTATTACTTAATACTATACATATTTGTATGTTACATTTACTTCCCCTTAAAAATGTTTTGTCCTCAAATCATGATTAGTGAAAAACCTATCTCTTGTTATATCTTGAAATATATTCTCATGATATTTTATTTTTTTAGTTGCGACACTTGATGAAACAAAACGATACAATCGTAGAATTCCTAAAGTAATACGTCGCATCTTTTCGGGAGTGATCCATCCCAAATCTACTTTCATGGAAACTTGTTTATATTTTGTTTGCTCTTGTTGTTGGTTGTAACGATTCTTGTGGTTTGGAT
Organism: Picea engelmannii; assembly: GCA_009831015.1. Lineage (NCBI taxonomy): Eukaryota > Viridiplantae > Streptophyta > Pinopsida > Pinales > Pinaceae > Picea > Picea engelmannii. The sequence goes on from ML780205.1 coordinate 994,730, forward strand.
TATGATAAGACACCCTAATCTCTTGTAAATTTTGTTTGATATAACTTTCTTCAACTTTTGATGCTTCTAGTGATTCAACTAGATCGATTTTGGTTCATTTTTCTGAAGTTTTTTGTTTTTACTAGAAGCTTTTCTATTTTAATTGGTTCGGTCATTTTTTCTTTATTGATGGTTGCTTCCTTACTGGTAAGTTGTTCTAATTTTTCTTTATGTGATCTCTTCTCATTCTCCAACTTCTTTATTCATGCAACCAAGCTTTGATTATGATTCTTGAGATGACAAATTTATTCCTCTTTATTAGCAACAACTTTGTTAAATTCTTCCTGCATTTTTTGTACTGTCATTCAATCATCTTGGTTGATCATATTTTAAATATTTTTAAAATATTCTCACAATGGAGACACCAATGTTATGTCTTGGAGTATAATTTTTTTCTTTTCGTAATAAAACATCAAAAAAAAATTTCCACATTTAAGATGAATGTACCTAGTGTTTCTAGCTAGGTTGAACCAAGAATTATACCAACATCAGTTTGAGTCATTTTTGTAACAACGAATTCGGATATGTATTTATAACCGTCAATTGTTACTTGTAAATTCTTAATTTGTGTCTTTCCAATTTTTTTTTCAATTATACTTGACTCTAAAATTGATAATTGATAGGAAATATCAATATCAATGTAATTTTCCTTCTTGTATTGACAAATCACAACATTAATATTTTTTCATTGAACAAATCCCTTGACTTTTAATATTTCAAAAATAGTTGTTGAAAGTCCTTTATGCATAAACCTTACTTTGTTTATCTTAAAACCCTTTTTTGTTCTTTGTCATAAACTTGGATTTAAAAAAAAGTCATAAACTGGGATTTAAAAAAAATACTTTGAAAACTTTTACAAATATATATAATTTTAATTTTTTTTTTCAAATATATGGAATTTTAAAAAGTTTTCCCTTAATAATCAAAGTCATATTAATTTAATAATAATAATAATAATAATAATAATCTATTTTTAAGGTCACGGCCAAGCGAGCACATCAAATTGGTGTATGAGACCCCCTTGTTTGTGGGACAAGGGACCCCCCTCCGCCCAACGATTTGACTGGTAAAGTCTAAAGGTATACATACCCTACCCCCTTTGAATTTGAACCTGTAACCTTTTAAGAAGAAACACATGTTCTTAACCATTAGGCCCTTAAATTTTTATAATATATATATATATATATATATATATATATATATATATATACTTATTAAAAAATTTAAATACCTTGGAGCCTTTAAATATTCATTTAATAAAGTTCAACTTGAAAATATATATATATATATATATATATATATATATATATATATATATAATCCCTTTATGACTTGGTCTAACTCCCAAAAATGATTTATATGGTTTCACTTATACCCCTATTATTCACGTTTTAACTTTATGCATCGGTCACAATTTTTTTTTGTTAGTTATGGATCATAAGAGGATCACTATTTCTTTAATTCACCTTTTATACCCTAGAATGGTGGCTAAGAGACATGGTTACTTAATTTCAACCAATAGAATGATGGTTAGTTAATCTTCACCAATTGATTTTCGTGTAGGGGTGTATTTTTTTTTTTTAACCCTGGCGTGCCTTTAAGGCGTCGATTCAAATTAGAAGCCTTGTGAATTTTAGTGCCTCTGGTTTTCTATTGCGTGACATTCTTTCCACTGTTAAATTCATCGGTGGAAATTTTGAAATCTCTTCCCCACGAGTATGTTGTAGCAGTGCTGGATCGATTGAAATGGAGTGATTATTTGTTGACCAGATTTCAACTATTCTCTGGAACAGTCATACGAACTTACCCCTAACACCACGTAGATGCATTATGTGATTTTCTGTATGATTTTTTCTCAGCGAATGTTTTTTATGTTATTGGAAGAGGTCCACTAATTGCTTATTTTTCTGAGGTTCTCTTCAACGATGCCTACCTAGTACGGAATAGATGTAGCATAAATCTAAAATTTTATTTGTCCTTTACCCGTTCTCCCTTGTTACTTTTATTTATTTATTTTTGTATTGTAATGGAATAATATTTCTTTGTGGAATTTCGATCTTTAAATGGCTAATGGACACTATGAGGTCAAAAGCTTGATTTTTGGAGAAATTTTGTTTTTTTGTCCAAAATCCAGATCGAATGAAGCTCTGATACCAATGTAAAGAACCAATCTGATTCTTATCACATACATCCATCATAAATGGGATAAATAATTGTAGTCCATACTAGACAAAAAAATATATTGAATAAGAATGTATGTAATGAAATAGATAGATAGATAAATAGATGATGAATACAATGAAAGTGTTGTATATAAATGAAGATCCTAAAGGCACTATGGTAACTGTTCATGAAGGGATGTGTCCCTTAGTTACTTATTACTTATTATTAATTAATGTTATACATATTTGTATGTTACAAAAATTTAATGGGATTTGTTGCAGGCACAACATTATGGAGAATGAGAAGACATCATCTCATTAATATTTCAGGTTCCACTGGGTGCACAAGTGCATTATTGTGGGATACCTTGCTTAGATTTTGTTAAAAAAGTGATAAGGAGATCCTCATCCTTGGTGCACCATAAAAATCTTTAAGCCTTGATGTTACTAGATGTTTCATAAATCCACGAAACCTTAAAAGAACCTCAGGAAAAACCACTATAATTTCCTAGGGATCAAATTTGAAAGGTTAACTAGGCTCGACATCTAGGGTTTTTGTAAAACCCTAAAAATGCTTCCTTCAAATATTCCATGTAGAGGACACAAAATGTCACTTTTTGAATTTTCACACAAGGAATGAGATTTGGAGATGTTGTAAGAGTTGAACATCTAATCTTCATAGATGCATCTAAAGCAACATTTGTGCATCTCAAATAGTGCAATGTAAATGTAATGTAGCTTTAATCCTTGGAATGTCCAACATCACATAAAACTAATCATACCAATCATTAGATCCCTTTATGTAGGATATGAGAGTGTTGTGTATGGAGGCATGTAGCTAGTAATCTAAAAGAACACCAGTGTTTAAAGATGAGTGTAGGTATGTTGTCATCCTCCATTGAGTGAAAAAATGTTTGTAGATCACCATTTGTTGCTTCTTGATTCATTTTTAGACTAAATATAAAGAGGAAATATGGGTGGGTGGGTAAGAGAATAGGATTAGACCGACCAGTTTGATACCAAATGATAAGGAACATTGTTCATATCATGAAAGAAAAACATTTAGATCATAAAAAAGGACCCAAAAACATTCATATCTAAAATTAAGAACTAGATATAAGCTTGATAATAGATTTCTTGCTCATTTACTTGGCCAAAGGTCCTTGTTATAGGTTTACAATGGGTCAACATAAGCTAATAGCCTAATTGAAATAAATATTAAACTAAGTACATGTATATTGAGGGTTGAAAGTGTGAAACTTATTTAACAAAATATAGCTAATTTCTTAAATAAAGTATTGCTAAGAGGGTGTGCCTTCCTAGAGGGACAAGCTAATTGAAATTTACTGTGATCCATATCAGGTTAATTGATTGAAAAAAAGAAAGAAAAACAACACATATTTTATTAATAACACGCACACACACAAAAAAAAAAAAAAAATTCTTATTCTTTGGATATGTGTTCTCTACTTCTCCATACGAGGGAGATGTGTAATTCCTTTAATATTTAACACTCCCGCTGAATTTATAAGTCCAAGGAAGCATCCCATTCTTAAAATAACAAACATGTGGTTAATTGAGAGAAATCCATTTTTCTTGGGGGATTCATCATCTTATCCATGTTTTTGGTTTCTTTGATCTTGAAATTTTTTAGGTTCAAGCTCTGCAGTGACATTGAAAAAATATGTTGGGAATGGAGTGTCAAGGAACAAAACAAATATAAAGCAATCCAACATCAAATCCAAACTCATTTCACAATTGTCAAGATCCATGAATGAGAAATCTGGATCAAAAGTAGAAAATCATTGTCATCAATATTCGAGGGATTCACCTCAAGCTTCTTGGTGTCAATTTATGGGAAACACATGAGATCAAAATTTGGCGAGGATACAAGTAAACAATACTCACTAGATAAATCCTCAATCCTCATTGGATAAATCCTCAATCCTCACTGGATAAATCCTCAATCCTCACTAGACAACTCCTCATCATAACTGGAAACAATGCTTGGCTCCATTGAGGAGAGGAAATCCCTCCTGACTCGTTTCATCTCGAAAATACCCGAGTTCCTGAATTATACACCTAGATAAGCCTTTCACGCCACACTCGCTAAGAAAGCGAAGGAAAAGGAAGAAGTGGGGGGAAATAAATCACATCCACCCTCCTTCCTAAAGGTATAATTTCAAAATGCAGGAAGATCATTTTTATGTTCCATAGTAAGGACAAACCCATACTTTTCTCCAATATATGGGTTAGATGTGATCCGATTGGATACTCAATTAACCATTGATAGTGTATGATGAATGGGAGTCTAGGACTAATTAAATTTCATTTACTATGATATTTACTCCTCCAACAAACCCATATCTAACCCATGTTTATTGCTTCACCTAGGTAGGTTATACACTATATCTATAACAAACTAAGTACCTAGAATTTATGATGGGTACGCCATGTAGTGGAAATTCAATTTGATGGGCTAGATTTTTTATGCCGATGCGTGTTAACGTGTGTATTTTCTATCCACTGTTACGAGGGAAAAACTCTCTATGGCCAAGGTAAACCACAACAGACAAGCATGACTGCAAAAATCTACTCAATTCCAACATATTCTATATAAACCAATGTGCAATTGAGATAAGAAAGAGGCCTACCTTGTCCAAATGTTTAAAGATGTCCACGGTTGAGCACTTTGACCCAAAGATTTATACTTGCAACAAGTTCTCAATAGACAAGCAAAGAAAGCATATAGTGATAATATAAAAGGTTAGCACATTAGATAACATAATCCATTAATAAACATAACAAACATGCCCATGGTCCATGGATAATAATCATATATTTTCACGATATCAATAGGACGGGAAAGGAGTATTTCTATTAATAAATGATCAACAGGAGTGAAAACATTACAGACTTTTGTGTCAGCACAGTTCGAAACCAAGAAATTAAGTTCCTTCCAGTTGGGCCTCCACCACTTCAATCCTCCATCAAAGGCAAGCTCATAGAAGGGAGACAATGAGGCTCTCTCAACAATAAGGGAAGAGCTTGGGGGCTGAACACTGTGTTCATACTTGAGGGACAAAGGGATGCAGACTCAATATGAAGTAATTTCTCCAGAGTAAATTTACTCTCAAAGTTGAATGTTTTTTCCTCTTTTCCATAGCTCAAAATTTGCCCATTTATAGCCTTCAGATGGAACTGAAGGGTTGATTCGAAACGTTTCCAGTATATGGAAGGCCAAGGATCAGAGATCTCTTATCGTGACATGGAAAATCGACTCCATTTTTGTATTTTTTGGCACAAATCCTGATGTACATGGGTTGTAGTGGAGCAGCCTGCATATCCACATGTTGTATAATAGGTAGGGCACGTATATGTGGAAAAATATGCATTTTTAGCTCTGGATTCATCAAAAAGGGATGACAAGTCTGCATAGGAAAATGGAAAAATCCCCTATGTGCAAGATTGCATAAGGTGAGGCAAGTCTTGCTATAACAGATTCCCCCTAATGTGTGAGATCAAAGCAGTAAATGCGATGGCCAAAATACATTATAAGAAACCCAGAAGTGGAGTGATGGGGACCCAACTGGAAAGACTAGTTTCTCATTACATTCTGCACTGACTTTACATACATGGTTGCCAATAGAATACACTGCATATCCATGTGGAAAATACTAAACAAGTGTCTGTGGCCATGAATAGGCAAATACAAATGGAGTGTCTGTGGCCATGAATAGGCAAATAAAAATGGATTTACATGAGAAAAGCTGGCATAGTCACGAACAAGGCCCAATAGAACTAGTCTCAAAACCAATCTGAAGATATTCGTATACAATGGAGTACAATCTTATTTCCCATGATCATTGAAGTCAAATAGGTACCGGTCCAATGAAAAGGAAGCAACATCTCAGGAAATTTGTGACCACATAGTGATTTCTTCAAGTCTTCTACACTATCCGCCAAGGGTGCAAGTCTACATCATGTGAATAAAGGAGTTTAGTTCGAACACGATGAGACATTGTTTGATTACCGGTCATTGAGGTATATCGTTAACAAACATGAGACAACCTACCAATAATGAAAGTAGGTATCAAGGCACCAAGCACATTCCTACAAGTGTGAATAAAGGAGTCAGTGTTGAACACCTAATGAATCCATTGATTTATTCCCATCTGTCAATGGTGAGAGAGCCTGCCACTAATGGTTACAAGCCTCAAGGTACTCATAAAAATCTAGGCCCCATATCCATAATAAATTAGCTGAAGTTGATGGAAAGAGAATCGTTGAAAGGAAAGAATTAAGGCATCTCCCATCAACAAGCACGAGGAACAAAGAAGGATCTTCATAATTTTGTGGAAATCGGACAAAGAACATTTCACGAACCAATGACCCCATGCTTTATACCTACAACAAGTTCTCAACAGAAAAGAAAAGAAAGCATATAGTGATAATATAAAAGGTTAGCACATTAGATAACATAATCCATTAATAAACATAAAAAACATGCCCATAGATAATAATCATATATTTGCACGATATCAATAGTATGAGAAATGAGTATTTCTATTAATAAATGATCAGCAGAAGAAAACACAATACAGACTTTCGTGTCGGCATGGTTCAAAACCAAGAAACTAATTTCCTCCCAGCTGGGCCTCCACCACTTCAATCCTCCATCAAAGGAAATCTCATAGAAGGGAGACAATGAGATTCTCTCAACAATAAGGGAAGAGCTTGGGGAGTGAACACTATGTTCAGACTTGAGGGACAAAGGGATGCAAACTCAATATGAAGTAATTTCTCCAGAGTAACTTTGCTCTCAAAGTTGAATGTTTTCTCCTCTTTTCCATAGCTCGGAATCGGCCCATTTATAGCCTTCAAATGGAACTAAAGGGCTGATTTGGAACGTTTCCAGTATATGGAAGGCCAAGGATCAAAGATCTCCTATCATGACATGGAAACTCGACTCCATTTTTGTATTTTTTGGCACAAATCCCAATGTGCACGGGTTGTAGTGGAGCAGCCTGTGTATACGGATGTTGTATAATAGGCAGGGTGGGTATATGTGGAAAAATATGTATTTTTGGCTTTGGATTCATTAAAAAAGGATCACAAGTCTGCATAGGGAAATGGAAAAAGTCCCTTTGTGCAAGATTTCATAAGGTGAGGCAAATCTTGCTATAACATCCATGTGTCAAATATGTATAAAAACCAAAAAAAATCCTATGTGACATCAAATTCTACGCTTGATTTCAAGGATATATGAGGATGTATAATTTTTGCTCAAAAAATTCATGTCCAAATTAAAACGAAAGAAAAGAACATTTGCAAAGAAGAAGAAGAAGAGGAAAGGATACACATAAGAGGGAATATCTTTCCTTTCATCATCCATGCCTTCTCATCTACCCTGTATAGTTGTCATCTATACTTTCATCAGGATAAGATATCATTTTTCATTTATTCTTTCGTCAAGACAATATCTCCTTTTGTCATTTATACCTTGTCATCTATGTGCTTTCACAATGAGGTGGTTAGTGTAAACAAATATTTATTAATGGAGTGAACTTGAGTAACCTTTGATGGATCATTGACACACAGGGAACAATTTTTAGTTGATAATAGATGGGTCCTTTGGTATCATCAAGTCCGAATGGCTAAGGAAGACAACAAGAAAATAAAATTTTCAATAGAATAGGGACCTTATGCCTATAATATCATGTCACTTGGACTAAAAGATGCACTAGTGGTATTCTCAAGGATAGTCATCACAACATTTAGCTATTATAAGAATATGTTATTAGAAGTATATTTGGATGTTTGGATAATTTATGGTGTACTACTTGAGTATGTTGCATTGTCATCTCATGTTTAAAAGATGCAAACAACTATAGATCTCCCTAAATCTTAAGAAATGTGTTTTTTTCACACCATTTGGTGTGTTACTAGGTTATGTGTTTACAAGGATGGTATTCTAGTAGAGAAATAAAAGATTCAAGTAATTGCTAACTTGCCTACGCTAGAGAATGTATGGAACTTCATATTCACAATGGGGCATATGGGATACAACCAAAGGTTCTTCAATTACTCCACCTCAGTCTTAGAGCCCATTGATATACTACTAAGGAAGTGAGAATATTTCAAATGGATGTAAGAATGCCAAACATCTTTCAACATCTTAAAAGAGAAAATGGTAAGTGCTCCCAAATTATTCTTTCGATACTATTCCATTGAGTTTAAAATTTATGTAGATGCTTCAAACATAGAATGGGATCCATGCTAGTATTATAGCTCTATTTTCCACGTTGGAGACACATGGAAGACCTATTGATATTTCCATGCTAAGACACACTCTTATGCCTTGGATTTTGTAGTTCTTAAGGAAGGTCAGAATCTTCATTAATAACAAGCTATGATTGGTCATAGGATGTATCATTGACAACACATGACCAGTCATGAGATGCATCATTGCATCCCTCTATTGCCCCTATCACCTTCTAGAATTTTTGAGTTACAAGGATATCAACACTGATCTCCTCAAATCTCATCAATTCTATAAGGTGATAGGGCCAGTAGTGGGCTACAATGATGCAACTCATGATTGGTTGTGTGCTGTTAGTGATACAACCTGCAACCGGTCACACCTTGATAGTAATTCATAGCATGACCTCCCTAAAAAATTATGAAATCCAAGGTAGAAGAGTGTGTTTCAGCATGCCAATATCAATAGGTCCTCCATGTGTCTCTAGGGTGGAGAATAGAACTATAACAACTATCCTAACCAAATGGAAACTTGACCACCGAATATATTTTACAAGATTTCTTGATAAAGATGAAACTATGAAACAACCAAATGGAAAGGTGTTAACATGTTTTATGCATTTATAGAATTAAAAAATTACCTATTAGGAGACCATGTGAATTTCTATATAAATAATTTATTGTTACAATACTTGGTAAACATACCTATGATAGAAGGGGACATTTGTTGATGGATGTACCTATTGTTTGAGGAATTCAGTTTTGAAGTAGTTATCAAGATAGTGAAGAACAACATCGATCGATAACATATATCCATAATAATATCAAGAGAAGAAGAATGAGTAGATTATCAACTACAAGATAACCTATAACACTTCAACATATTTCTAACTATAGGCACAACACTACAAGAACTTGCAACTAGACCAAAGAAATAATTGTTCTCCATATCAACATATTATCAAACAATTAAAAGTTATACAAATTATGCATTGATGAAATAATTTGACATTTTTCTCTTACTCATCAATGTCTTGGAATAGTTTGGGAATTCCATACCAAAGTTATGGGAGGGCACTAAGGTGGGAAAGTGATCGCTTGAAAGATTTTACAGTAAATAATGTGGTGGTTGATGGTATTCAAACATGCCAAGGAACATGAAATTAACTATGATATTTGGTAATGAGTGGAAAAGGAAGGGGTCAACTAACACTACACTAAGTGATATCCCTTCAACCATTCAAAAAATGAGATTTTGATTTTGTAGGGCCCATTGACCATCCTAATAGAAACTTAGGAGCCAGGTACATCATCATAGCCACGAAATATTTTACTAGATAGGTGGAATTAGTTCCAACAATCGATTTCTTAGTGGATAGGATTGCGATGTTCATTTTTGAGCACATCATTACAAGGTTTGATGTTTATGAATATTAACAAGTGTTCAAGGTCATTACATATTTAATAAGACAGTCACATTGCTAACCTATGACTTCTTGATACTAAATCACACAAGTAGTGCATGTTATATTTGGTAGCTCAGAGGTAATTTTGTATTGGTGATGCCCAACATGCGGAAGTGATCGAGCATATTTCTCCCTAGTGACTTTATTTTTATAAAGTGATTTTATAAATTCAAGTTGATCTGTTTAATTTTTTGATGGAAAAAGTGACTTTATGAGGGTGTGGGTCACTTAAGTGACTTAAATTGTCTCAATGTATGATTAAGTCACGAGCGTTGATATCATGAGGGAAAGATTTGATATTGACCGCCAATCTCATTGGAAGACCAATGGTTAGGGTAGTTATACCTTGGATGATGCATAAAGGAAAATTAGAGGAGAAGAGGGCACACTTTTTGAGGAGAGAAAAGAGGGAAGGTGAAGAGGCACACATCTCAAGAGGTATTGAGCTTAGAGAAAGAGATAATCAACAATATTGGGTTGACACACATACCATGGAGGGGATAGGTAAGCATCCAAGAGGAGATTCAACATTTTTTCCGTACAACACCTAAATGAGGAGTCTGTATAGCATTAATTGTTGTTTTTACAATTGAGAAAGGGTACAAAATTTGAGGCAACAAGTTTTGTTAGAGTTTGGTATAAGTTTCAAGGTGTTCTATTATGGGAATCCATACAACCGAGGACTGTACATCTCTGTCAAATATGGGCACATTTTTTTATGCTTGTACAACTGCATTTCTATTGTACATGAACCTACAATGCAAATAAATTGAAGCAACTAAGTTTGGCACGATTCTCAAGGAGTTCATGTGATGATTTTTGGAGATAAGTGACTATGAATTAATATTGATATTACTATTTTTGTAACTCATAAATATTTCCTCTGGCTCAATAATAAAATCTCCTTGAATTGGTTTTCCTCTTGTGGGTTTCTCTAGGTGCATTGCCGAGAATTTCTAGTGTTCTATGGTGTGATTTGTCTATTGTTCATTGATATTTCACTGTTGGTTATATTATCATATTTCTTAGTTAATGCGTTTATGCTCATAAACTGCTATATAATTCTTGTCTTCTTATTGCATCATAGTCTTAGTATTATTGGAGGTTGAAATCATATTTAACTGTGTTTGAGCTAATATTTTTACAATTCCTACCATTTGCAAACTAATGGAATAGTCGAGGCCCTTAACAAGATCCTAGAGAATGAGTGTGCAAATATTTATGAGATCAATAGATAATTTTAGGATGAGAACATACCATCAATCCTCTAGGAATAAATATCCATTATCAAGAAGCATACCAAGAATATTTCATCTAAAATGGTATATGAAAAGGAAGAAGTTGTACCTATCGAATTCATCATCCCTAGTCTCTTAATCAAAACTGCAAAAAAGAAGAAAAAGGAAGAGTCAACACATGAAACACTCCAAGAACTATTGTGATTAAAGAGATTTAGATAGGCTTCTACCCCAATTCCAACACATAGTGCAAAAGTAAAGAGAAAAATATTGGCATGATTGACACATTAAGCATAATTCCTTTGACAAAAGAGTTGTAGTATTGTTGTAGGACAAAAAATACATGAGTTATCCTAGTCAAATTCAAATGAATTGGCTAGGTCCCTGTTATTCTTTATGGATGTGAAGTCTGGGGCTATAGTATCTCTCGTGAATCTTGGAGAAAGATAGAGAAAATACAAAAGAATTTTATAATTTATAATATCAAAATTAAAGGAAATACACCGTATCCCATCCTCCTCTTAGAAACAAGCCTCTCCCCCATTAAGAGCATGGCTATGACTAGATACATAATGTATAAGAACAAGTTAAACAACATGGAAGACAATAGTCTTCCTAAAGTTATAGTCTTCCTAAAGTTGCTTCAAAATCGAGTCATAACCACCATCGACTCAAGCGAGGATGGAATAAAGATGTCCGGTCTTGGCTAAACTATTGGGGAATCATGGAAGACACCATTTTGCAGAATAAAGATACTATTAAAAAAATGTCAAATCAAAATTTAAGGAGAAAATGTGGTGTGATAAAGAGCTAGAGGAAAAAAAAAATTTAAGGTATTATAAGGATGTAATCAAACCTAATCTAGAAGATCAAAATTATCTATCTATTTTCCAAGTGTAAAGAAAAAAATAAGCATTGCTAGGATAAGAACAAATTTTGACAAGCTCCATAGTGAAACTGGCGTTCGTCAATTCCTAAAATGCCATGGGATGAAAGAGTGTGTCACCTTTGTGACACTAAGAAGGTTGAAGATGAAAAACACTTTCTCTTAAATTGTCAAGCCTATACACATATTAGATCTCATTTTCAAAATATTTGTCACACTGCCAATCTTCCTAACTTCTTAAGTCAACAAAAGTATGCTGATCTTGGAAAACTTCTCTTAATACTTTTCCATTTAATAGATGTTAAACATCATCATCATCAATATAAATCCGTTCTAACTTATTCTTTTAATTATTAATTATTAATTTTTTAAAATTAAAATGATTTTAACTTAATGTTTTAATTATTATTTTACTATATTTTATTTAAATTAAAAAAATAATTAGGTTATTAACTAAAATTAAGTAATGTGCAATTTTTTGCACTACTTTTCGTCATAAAAAAAAAAATGGATGATTATAAAGTCTCCAATTTAATGAATGGACCCATGCTTTTTTTTTTTTTAATTCTGGGTTGGTTTTAACGAAACTATGTGAATTGCCTTTTAAAATTTTAACGATCTTATCAATCAATCACAACCTTTAATTCAAACGAGGCAGATGGATTGGAATAAAAAAGTATGAGGCTCACAGCCTCACACTATCGCCAAACTGCTGACTAAAGCATGATGTTATTTTGTACGGAGATTCGACTGAGCACTTCTCAAACATGTACTTGAATGCTATTGTGTACAGAGATTCTATTTTCTCGTAACCACCTTGAAAACACTTTATCGTGAGCGCACGTGCAGCGTTTGTTTTCGTTAGGACATGATTTTACTGTTGTCAGCTTTTTGTATTTTTCCTTAAGCTTTTTATTTTATTTTTGGCGTGGGGCGTAAGATTATTTTATTTTTGGGTGGGGCGTAAGATTATGATTGCTACAGACATGTTGTTCTTTGTCCCTTCAACGTCATTGTCTCCTTCAACGTCATTGTCTCATGGGTCATTTTTTCTTTGTCCCTTCAACGTCATTGTTTCATGAGTCATTTTAAACCAACTCAGATAATAAAAAAATTGTTTAGAATTCTAGATTGATAAAAAATTTATACACAAATCACCAAAAAATTCACTAAAAAATAACTCGATAGAAAAAATTGCTCAGCCAAGACTCCCCTGACGAAAAAGTCTAACCAATAGACTGTGCCTTTTTCATTAGCTTTTTATTCCATGCTAAGATGTGACATAGGATTATGATTGATGTAGCTAGAAACAATCTACAATCTACAGACATGTTGTCCTTTGTCCTCCAACCTCATTCTCTGTCCTCTCGCCGTCAAAGACGATGTCCATGACTCCCGAGCAAGCCTGGAATTTGACGTCCCACAAGACGTATTTTTGATTTGAACCCGTATTTGACATGTGGATAAGAAATCCACACGTCATTATTGACAGACATCAAAATACCAAAAAAGTCAAATTGACATTTAACTGTGTAGATTTCCTGTCAAAATCTGTTGTAGGTACTTACACATTAGAGGCTTATAAGTATATACAGTCTAGGGTAATAACTATAATTTATGGCTTCAGCCTTCAAGGAACTAGGTAGGGGCACAGCAGTGAGGTTGATGACACCTGGACAGTGTTAGTTGAGAGAGTAAATGGACACCCAAATTAGAAATTCCATTGCTCTAGCCTGGGTCTTCTGAAATTTACACAATATACAAAATATTTTGACATTTATGATTTTGGGTAAAACATGAAGTGACAGGCATGAAAATAATTTAACCGTAGTCAATTTTTGTCTTGACAGGCTGGGTAAATTTGAAATTACAGGCCTGCTCCCGAGCCCTCTGGGATGAGCGCGCGGCAGCCCTATTTAACCGTGTGGGATTGGGAGTTGGAGTCGATAGAAATAACAGTATTTAACATGGAGAGCATTAGTATGGACAGCTTCCAACCAGCTCGCCCATCCTGTGATATTGAGTTCTTGTTTCAAAAGACGCTGTTGGAGACTGACATAGATAATACGCACTGTACACTGATCATCCCCGAGGATGTTCAGGAACGTATTTTCAATTTCTTGACACAGGTCATGCTTCATATAACATTAGTAAAAACTTTATCATAAATTCAATAAATTAATCCTAATCTCAAAATCTCAGATTATCTTTAACAAAATTGTCATAGTTTCAAAAGCTTAGCTTATCTATTTATTCTCTACAATAAGACATCCATGTTATTAGCTAACCTCACGTGTGCTTGTTTTCGTGAATGTCGTTATCATCAATCAATCATAATCTTTAAACCAACAACAGGGATGGAACTGTCCAACTGCTAATTAAAGCATGCACTTGTGTACGGATTCATGAGTTGATCATGGCAATCAAATAAACATTTCTTTGTCTTTATGATGTTGCTGCGCCACAAGAATGTTTGTTGCCAACACGTGCACTGGGCATCTTGTCGTACTCGTCGCTTTCCCTTTCACCATCACCGCCAGAGTAAAAAGAAGAATCTGGGCCTTCACCATAATTGGAATTTGGATTAGTCCTCTCGGCTTTGTCACATGCTCTGAATGTGTTTGGTCTCATCAGGAGATTCCACGAAGAAATGGAAAAGCTGATTAAGAGAGGATGTATCGTACCATTACATCAATATTAACTAATAGTGTTGAAAAATCATTATTTAAATTGCATTATTCAAAATGCCAGAGGAGGTTTAGAAAGGTGGGATGGCTATCATTTTTACAGAAATTTCAAGGCTATGATAAACATATAACAAAAGAGTTTGTTGAATTGTTTGATGGAACTCAAGCTCAAATTGGAGATCTTAAGTTACATGTTTCAAAAGATTTTATCGCTCACACTAATGGATTAACCACAAATTGGGGATAAGTGATTAAAAAATCCGAATATGAAGGGAGATTTATGGAAAGAGTTTATCAAAGATCTTGAACAATCATTGAATTGGAATAAGGGAATGTCATGGAAAGTGATGGAAAAAAAAATGGAGAGACACTTTGTATATTATTCAGAAGTATGTTACCTGCGAAGACGGGTGTGGGCTTGTGTTCTTCTACTATTTCTGATTTTTTTTTCACTTCATAAAAGGTCAGAAAATCAATTTTGCACTTTACTTGTTAAGTATTTTGAAAATGATGGCTCTAAGTATTCAACAAAATCCTAGGAACTTGCACAAACATTTATTTCATTTTGGTTTGGTCAAGATTCTGGTCGAAGCTAAACTGCATGAGTAGAATGATAACTAGGCAGATTTTTTAGTACAAAATCAATTCATGGAAGTGCATACTAAATAGGGGATTAGGGGTTTGAAATGCAGGGTCAACACAATTAAGGTTCCCGAGAGAAGAAATTTGAAAACAAAGATAGAGAAGAAGGCCATGGGTTCGAACCTTGAATTGAGTTCACCAAAAGGGTAACCCAAGAGAAAATTAGCAAATAAAACCGAAAAAAATTAGGAAGGGGTTTTAAATATTGAAATCAAAATGGAGGATAAGGATTCAAAATTCCAGGGATTTGAATAGAGGGAAGAGATTATGGAAATTAAGAAAATGAAGGAAGGGACTTTGGGGTGTCAAACCACAAGAAGCATGACTAGAAGTTTGAGCACACAATAGGATGAAAAAAACATAATTCAATAAAAGGAGACGATCGATCTCAAAGAATTAGACAAAGAACAATATAGTAACATTTAGATGAAAGCAATTCATAGGAATTTCAGTGAAAATCCCATGAGTCCTTCACTAAGTCCAGGGAATAGGGGAAGTTGTCAAAGCTTGTGAAGATGCAACTATGAGTTTTGATGAGCCTATGACTTGGGAAACTGAGGTTTACACAACCATTAAAATTGAGAAAGAAGGAGTTCCATATTCAGTGCCTTCATCCTCAAAGCTATTGAAACGAGTTAGTAAAGTCAAGAAGCTAAAATAAGAGATTTAGGAGATGGAATTACTTGATAAACATAACAAAATTGAGAATGAAACATTGAAGACTAATATTTCTAGGTTATAGAGGGAAAATATACAACTTGAAGCAAAAAAGAAATTGCTAATCAAGAAAGCTAGAAAATGGTACACATAGAACCAACAAGTTAAAATTAGAAATTGAAGAATGAATATTAAAATCAATGAAGCTAAGAGGAAGATCCATGACTCATTATTTGATATGGATATTTAATAGATGCCATAGAAAGGGCTTAATAGCTCAGGATCAACAATTTTGATTTTTTTTTAAGATTTCAAGAAATGAGTAAATATTTTAGGAACAAAGCATTTTGTTGCATGAGGACATGGAAAATATTCCATGTGGGGGAGATGTTAGGTCCTTGAATCAAACTCTTTTTATCACTTCCATGCTTAATTTATTTTCTCAAACTATGCCTATGAACTCTCTTATACTCTATTATCACCTCTTTTTCCATGGTTATTCCCCTAGCTAGAGGATATGTATATCAAATAACACATTCAAGGTATATTTGTCTATTCTTTCATGTTTTCACCTTTCCTTATGCAAATTAGTATGAAATTCATTATATTAATAAGTTGCTAAAGAATCACATATTTTGTAGCAACTTTATATTTATGTAGCAACTGAACATTATGTAGCATAATCACAACTTTACATGGTTGTGTGCATCCCATGGATACATCATGACTGAGACGAGGTTTGAAATCATCACTAGATGATTTCTTACCTGTCAACTGAGATTTTAAGTTAGCAAGGCCAACATGGGAGCAAGGTAAAACTTCAGGTCAACGTAGAATATAGTGGCAGAGCATCCAAATTGAATCAATGCCAAATCATCCATCAACAAAATCGAGTAGGAGAATTTCATGCACCATTGTCATGAAATTGTATCTTCATGGGTCATTGGAGTTAGCTCATCTAGCCACGATTATATCATATCTTATTTGTAAAATAAATGTGCTTTGTTTTCTAGATAAATCTGTTATAGAGATCCGTAGGTTTTATTTTTAAAACATATCATTGTAATTTATAAATACTCCATCTTAAGAGCCTATGAGGTATAATATGATATGATATATAATTATTGTAATGTTACTCTATTAATTAGGAATTAATACAAATTCTGGTTGATTGTCCAATCTTATGCGTTGTGAGTTTTAATTCATAGTTTAGTTCAGTAGTGTTTCTCAGTAGTGTCAACCAAACCATGAGGCCCCCTTGTGTGAGGTATACGCTAATTCAATTTTAATTAGTTTTATTTTGATTTAGAAACAATGTGGTTTTAATTACTATCATTCATTTCTCATAAGATTTCAATTTAATTTATGAACTTTGTTTTTAAATACTCCAGAAATACTAGTGCGTAAAATTTTTAATTGAATAAACATTATCCCATTTTGACTACAAAAACTTTCATTGCCCCTAATTATTGAAAGACTATAACCACATTGCAAATGATAGTTCATTAGGTTAACATATTCAAGTGCCTAGAATCATTGTTTTAGCTTTACATTAGTTATGTTTATGCAGTATTGCATTTACTACATGTTTCTATAGCAGTATGGTAATTTTGTTTTTGTAACAAAACAATGCATTATTTGTATTGCATATTGTTAATTTTGAAATATGATATAAACTAAATCCTACATATATAGCGTATGCACTTCCTCGAGTTACGAATCTCAAATTGATGAATTTAATGTAGAAGAGTTCAATCAATTCACCTGACTGACAAAAACAAGTCTTTGCTTCATATGTACTCTGACGGGCATGGGGTGTGTAATCTCCCTACATCAGGTGGCATCTGAGCAAGGTTCAACTTTGGGGTGGAAAAATATAAAAGGTTATCAGGGTAATTTTCATCTCTGGGATGGAAGAATCTTCAAAGGTATCAAGTTAGTTTCATCTTTGGGATGAAAGAATTTCCAAGGGTGTGAGATTGGTTACACTCCTAAGGATTACTTGCACTCCTAAAGATTGGTTTCGTAATAGTGTCCCTATGTAACCATGGTAGCAAGAAGAACTGGGAGAATGTTGTTTCATATTGTATTGTTGAAGGAAGACTGATGGGAGGAAGTGCTAGATAAAATGCTTGTCAAGGGTAGTCTTAATAAGGGCTAAAAAAGAACTCTCATAGATTTCTCCGTAAAGATGAGCAGGACAAGGAGGTGTAGGAATCGAGATTGAGAAGAATTGGAGAGGATGGAGTGGTAGAAGGTGTCAGAATGAAATTGTTAAATGAGAAAATATTGAAGCTACAAGAATAAGAAGAAATCCAAGAACAAAAAGTTGCATGAAGCAAACTCGAGAAGGTTGTTGGTGAGAAGGAAGATAGTCTTTGAGATAAATGGTTGCTAGAGATAGATGGTAATTGTGGTGGCAGTTATCCTGAATATTTTATTGATATGAAAGAGATAACATGGGTCATGAGAGGATTCATGAGATGGAAGTTGTGGTGGTGGTTATCCATGATTGTTATCTTTAGATGAAAGCATAGTCACTAGAAATGAGCTTGTAATTTGTGATTTTTGACAACAGGAGTAGTTTTCTAGAGAAAATGTAGTTAGAAGGTTTCATGGGTTGGAGACTAGGTTCATATGTTTTGAGAAACATGTTGATAGTAGTGAGTGAATTTTTGTGAGACGGTGGCTAGATATTTAGAGTGGACCTAAATTTGTAGGTAGCTAGAGAGGTAGTGGGGGGCCCGAAAGGACCATAGTGATAATAGTAGATGATATTCAATGTAAGGTGGACTAGTTCCATTATATTAAATAATTCTCACTATGGTAGTTAGATATAATAAATGTGAGAAGACTTTCTACAATGTTCCTAGGAGATAGAGAGTGTTATATAAATAAGTGTAAACAATGTATTGGAACATAGTGAAGAATATTGTGAATGTATCAAGCATTGCTTGAGGAGTGCATTCCTTAAGGAATAATATATGGTGTTACCCTACCTCAAGGGTTTTGACTTTTTCTTGTGTTCAATATTTTGGTGAATGGTTTGGTTTATTATTGTTGATATCGTGGATTTATTATGATATTTATCTTCAGATCTATTCAGGTACTTAACAATTGGTATCATAGCACGTTCCCTAGCCAAAGAAGGGAATAATTTTTGGCTCTTTTTGCAATTTTTTTTCTAGGGAAAAAAGAGGGTGACACACTTCTTTCAGGTTAAGATATGAAGATTTCTGAGCTAAATTTGGAAAAAAAAATTAGATATTTGAATTCCTCTCAAAAAATACCCAATTTCAAAAAATCAATCGACCGGAAC
>ML780205.1:1014225-1029249 GCA_009831015.1 Picea engelmannii
GAAAAAGACGCGTGATTTGCACAATAAATTATTTTTGAAACATGGTTTTATTTTGAACATTCCTTCCAAGAAATATGTATTTCACAAGAAAAGATGATGGTATTAATATTGAAGAATTCATAAATTTTGTAAAATCAGGGAATCCAATAATTTGGAGATAAGGCTATCCACTAGCTTAATGGATTATGCTGAGATATGGTGGCGATCATTGGACTCTACCAAGATGATGACACTTTTTGATGCAACATTTGAAAATTTATTTTGAGACAAATGGTCTCAAGCCAAAAGTAAGAATAAAGAAAGCACCACAGGTTTATTTTCATGTGGCAACTCTATATTACAGGTTCCAGGATGTATTCAAAAAGAAAATATCATTGCTTCTATTAACTCTAGTTGCATGCATAATTTTATCAATGTTCAATTGGTTAATAGATTGCAAGTTCCTATAAAGAAGATTCAAAGCACACAGGTTGAAGGTGAAACTATTCAAAATTTTAAATATTTTAAGCTCATTATGGATACATATGTGTTGCAATATGATTTTCATGCTATAGATATGGCTAATGTGGATATATTTTTGGGATATCCTTGGATAGAATCAGTTGGTACTATTAATATTAATGTGAAAAAGAAGTTTCTAAAGATTGGGTACAAGAAAAATAAAAGTACATTGCAAGATGTGTCTCTTAGTAAGAAAGAAGGGCCTATGGGAGAAAACAAAGAAGTTATTGCTGAGTCCAAATTTGAATCAAGATAGAGGCTACAGAAGGAGATGAAGAAAATCCATAGGAAGGACGCAATAAAGAAGCTAAGGACGTCATTGAATGAAAGACACAATGTGTTGCAGATTTGAAGAAAAAAAATAGATTCCTACAGTTTTTGTATATCTTCATCCACATCGTATAAAAAAACAACAATCATCAAGGCAAGGGAATGAGCATAAACACACTTATGCACCAACAGGGCACCAAAAAGGAAACCAATTTGAAGGTACATGGAGGTGTACCAATACTACAGGAAGACATTAGGCTAGAGAACCAATCCCATGGAAACATCGACACGATGTAGAGAAAGATCAGGGTGGAAGGGCAGCAGTTGGAAATCATGTTCGTCTTCCATTAGGATGGATGGATGGTCGTACTTGGTACCAGTTGGCTACATTGATTAGCTGGTCATATTTTATGGTTTATTCTCGTGTTTCGAGGATGAAACATGTGAATAGAATCACTGTTTGAGGAAATCTACATGTGGTTGTGGATTGAGTCAAGGGAGATGTAACATGGGAGCATGTGACTCCATGTTGTGTGTCTTTGAGCATGACTGTATGGCTACACTGAAGGAACTTTATACACTACATGAAAAATGGCAGTGGGATGTCTTGGATGGTACGTGACTTAGATTGAGTTATGCATGTGATGCATGACTTACGAGAATTTGGATAGTGCTTATGGTGATGGAGGAAGAGAGATTGAGAGGGTAGCAATATTAGAAGGTGAGTTGCATCAGGAATGGGATGGAAATTCCAAATCTCCATGATGAGAGTATTGTTGGGTTATTGCAGATGGATGTGCAACAATGGAAAACAATGAGTTGGAAGAAATAATGTGCAATAGAAGAATATTTCTTGTAGATTGGAATGTATGGCAATAAGGATTGTAGAGTTAGGAGTGCAACAATGATGAAAGTTGCATTGGGCAGATGTAGATGTGAATGGTTTACCTCATAAGAATGAGGGCATGCTTTCTTTAAAACATAGGGATTTTGAGGACAACCATCATAAAAAGGTGACATTCATTCCTCTCTTATATCCTAATTGTCGAAATAGATCTAAAAGGAAAGAAGTTAGGATTTGTTTCCTTTATGTATTGGATCAAAGAAGGGGTCTTGATCCAAGGGGGGTTTCACCTGTCCATAGGGGGAATTCATCACAACAATGGCCATACCCCATTACACTAAATCATATGAAGGATAAAATAAGTCTCTTAATGCGTAGTCCAAAATTCCAAATAGTATTTTAGGAAAAGAAGAAAGTGAAGAAGTTGATGAGAATGACATATACACTAAGCATGGCATGTACAAATCCACCAAAGGTGCCATTATACCATCCACTACTAAAAATATTATCAAAATAGCTACACAATTTTTTTCATATCATGTGATAAGAAAGAAAAAGAGGGGAGAGTGCATAATAAGTATTCTTCCAATTGTTGGCTCCTATGCACAAGGGAAATGCATTAATTGGTGTCAATAATTTATGATTTTTTTTAAGGTATCAATGAAGCCTACTACAAAGGCAACCCCTTTAACTATGGGTGACTTCTTATTTCCTTTTCTATGTTCTACTAGGAAGTTGCATTAGGTCACTACCTACTTCGACCAAATCAAGTTCTAGTAGCCACTACCTTCAAGCCATGGTGGTACATGAAGGAGTTTGATAAATCCACGCAATTTTATATATGGTTCCATAAATGCATCATTAATCATTACCAACAATCGATCAATTTTGAGGCAGCTTGAGACAACAACTACATTAGACCTAATATGGAAGAAGGGGATATGGTTGAGGTCGGTCCACTACCTTTAATATTAAATAAAGAGACCATCAATATGAAGATACATATATATCTAGAAATCACTAAGATCATTGAGGAAACTTGTAGCTTCTTCCTCTTTCCTAATAAGAATATAAACTTTAAGGACATAGAGGAATTTAATAGAGTCCCCATTCTAGGTGTTGCCTCGCAAGAGGTAGAACTTACATTGAATCAACCTCATAAGTGGAAGGAACTCATCCAAAATTCACAATTGGACCCAACAACTCATTCAAATAGGGATATGGGACAAGGAATGAGGACTATTTCCTATCCATTGTTAGCCTTCAAAATTCTAGACATACTACACAAAATTATAAAAGAAAAATATACATGCACAAAGCAATAATTGATATAAAGAGTAAAAGAGCTTGTTGATATCATCATATATAAACTAATCACAATAATGACCAAAACGCATCCTTCCAATATTTCATTGGAATTGACAAACTCAAACATCTTTGTCTTATCTAGAATACAAGAGTTCTTATTATTATTGGAAGTTTGGAAGACAAATGAAAATTGGGACACTACTATACTTTCAAATGATGAGGATATATATAATTTCTCTAAACACATTCATCCAAAAGAAGAAAACAAAAAATCCCAAGGTTTTAGGAGGATAGAAGAAGGATTTAGGAGAACAAAGATCAAATATATAAAGCACCGACTATCCACCATAGAACAAATAGTAGTAAGAAAAACAATAACATGAATAACAAGAGACACAATAATATATGATAGGTGTGACACATGAGGATGATGGGGAGAATGATTACAGAATATTATGGGAAGAAAATACTACATATAATTTCCAAGAAGAAAAAAAAAGAAGAGGATAAGGGAAAGTAATAGAAAAATTAGGAAATAAAGACATGGTTGATCGATAGATGCTAGGCAGGGAGCGCGAGGAATCACAACAACAGATCCCTACCTCACCTTTACAACACAACATATCCATGAAAATAATTGAGAAGCTAATAGGTAATTTTTTTTTTATGTCGCAACAATGTTGAATAACATTCAGAAAAATCATGACATCATGAAATATATTAGATTTGATACAAATGAGAGGATATGTAACATAATGTTTCATTTTTCAAGAAAAAAGAAATAAGATGATATTGGTGATGCACATTATCAATTTGAGATATATACACAAATTGTTCTTCCATTAGCTGAATTATCCTTCCATTAGGCATGATGAATCCAAATGTTGGTCTTCACTCTAGGTTCATCACAATTAATGGATACTAACATAATGTACTCAAAATATTTAATTAGATCCTAGAGGACCTCGAGCATGGAAATCAACAATCATTTTTTTGGAACAAAAAGGAAAGCATCAGAGACTCAATGGGAACTATTTATCTTACAAATCCAAGTAATTTTTTTTATAGAGAAAAGACAATAGTTTTTTCACAAGAATACCATGTTATTAATGCATATAGGAGATATCTACTAAAAATGATTATACATGTGGCCAACCACTCAAGCAATAAACCCTAAAGTTGCATCGATATCGATGAATATGAATTCCTCATGCAATTACTGTGCAGACTTAAAGTATGATATTCCGAGCTATAACATAAGTCTAACGTCCTTCAAGTTGAGCTATAAACATTAGAGAAATGACACCAAAACTGGGACATTAATAGAGAACATAGAACCATTGGTGCCAGAGTTTCAAAGCAAGGAATGAAACTCTGAGTTCTAATAGAAAAAAGCACCAAAGTTCACTATGCCATCATAGGTTTACCCAAAATCAACAAAAAAAGATAAGTGCCAATAGATGCATTATAGGAGGAAAATTTGATTTTATGGATATCAATGGTGTGTATAGTAGATCCTATAACCCACTAGCAAATGCAAGAAGTGATCGAAAAACTTGGTGAAGAAATGGATAGTAGAATTCAATCTGGAAGCAAGGTTTATCCAACGTCATGTTCTTTTACACCCATAATCAATGAATACAAAGGATTAATAATTTTGTAGAAATAAAGTGTTAAACTATTCAAATCTAGAAACCTACAATACCACATAAGGAGAAGGCTCAAAATTTAATTTTCAGAGCCAAACTATTTTTTTCTAAATAGTTGCAAAGGCTTACCATATTCAAGGATTTCAAAAATAGTTGTCTACATCATTCCAGAATTGGCTCCTTTATTTGGGATAAAAGAAGGGAAGGGTGGACATGGGATAAAGGGTTATTTTGCAAAGAATAATAAGCCATACCATTCTGTGGTTTAACAAAAGGGTCGAGGATCACAATGAACACTATTAGAACGAGTATCAACAATACCAATATACATGTCAAAATTATTATTAAAAGTATGAGTCCTTTCTTGTACTTGATTTTTTTTTTTTTTTTTTTTTNTTATTATTTGAAAAATATGTAAAATATATATTTTTTCTTTTCATTCATCATATAATTAAAAAAAAATAACATGCCAAAAATCCAAAATACATTAGATTATTTTTTTTATAAGTTCATAATATCCTTACTATCACGATAAAGCTTTTTAAAAATATGGATTTACATAAATATCAATATAAATCCGTTTTAACTTATTATTTTAATTATTAATTTTTTAAAATATAAACTATTTTAGTTTATTATTTTTTGTATTTTACTTAATTAAATAAAACAATTAAATTATTTTTTTAACCATTTAAATTAATTTAAATAATTTATAATTTTTTCCACTAAGTTTCATCATAAAAAAATGGATGATTATAAAATCTCCAATTTAATGAATGGACCCATGCTTTTTTTTTTAATTCTGCCTTAGGCGGGTTGTTTTTAAGGAAATTATGTGAATTGCCTTTTAAAATTTTAACAATCTTTTCAATCAATCGGACGGGCAAATTGAAAATTTTAACAATCTTATCAATCAATCCGACGGGCAAATTGCTCGTCACGGGCCCATTTGCCGATCAAATACGGTTCAAAATTTTGGGTAACCGTCAACTTTCTTCGTCGACGCGCTTTTCAACTTTGAAATTCCAACCCTGATCAAAACCTTTAATTCAAACGAGGCAGATGGATTGGAATAAAAAACTATCAGGCTCACATTATCGCCAAACTGTTGACTAAAGCATGTCCTTGGATGTTATTTTGTACAGAGATTCTACTGAACACTTCTCAAACATGTACTTATGTACTTGGTTGCTATTGCGTACGGAGATTCTAACCACCTCGAAAACACTTTATCGTGAGCGCACGTGCAGCGTTAGGACATTATTGTACTGTTGTCAGCTTTTTGTATTTGCTTTTTAGTGTAAGATTATGATTGCTACAGACATGTTGTTCTTTGTCCTTCAACGTCATGCTCTGTGTACTGATACAAAACTGAAATACTCCATACCAAGTTGGATATTGTTAAAGTTGGATATTGTTAGCCCCATGGAGAGTAGGTTAATTCGGAGCAAATAGATTCGTTTTTAGGTAAAAAAAAATGAGTTTAATTTGGTCAAATTTTTCAGAGGTAGTCTGAATTTTGTATGGATTAAAATTGAATACATTTCAAATCTTTATTTTAAAGTTTTGCCCCATTTTAAACTAATTCAGATGATAAAAAATCGATCAAAATTTTGAATGAACTAAAAATTTTAAACAGAAAACCAAAAAACCAACCCAAAAAAGTTAACGATGACCTTGACCCTGTCTCCCTAACTAAAAAAATCAAACCAATAGACTGTGCCTTTTTCATTAGCTTTTTATTCCATGTTAGGATGTGACATAGGATTACGATTGATGTAGCTAGAAACAATCTACAATCTACAGACATGTTGTCCTTTGTCCTCCAACCTCATTCTCTGTCCTCTCGCCGTCAAAGACGATGTCCATGACTCCCGAGTCCTCTGGGATGAGCGCGCGGCAGCCCTATTTAACCGTGTGGGATTGGGAGTTGGAGTCGATAGAAATAACAGTATTTAACATGGAGAGCATTAGTATGGACAGCTTCCAACCAGCTCGCCCATCCTATGATATTGAGTTCTTGTTTCAAAAGACGCTGTTGGAGACTGACATAGATAATACGCACTGTACACTGATCATCCCCGAGGATGTTCGGGAACGTATTTTCAATTTCTTGACACCTGATCAGAAGAGACAGGTCATGCTTCATCACAAGGGTGCTCTCCTCCCCATATTTGACTGCGAGGAGGGAAGAGTATGGCCATTCAGGTTCAAATACGGGCGAAGTAGTGAGACTTATGTGTTTGAGTGTGAATGGATCAACTTTGTGAGACTGAAAGCACTCAAGACTGGTGATATTGTTAAGTTTTGGGGGGATAATACCAATCGCCGTTTTCTCATCACCTACATACTCCTCTAGTAAGATTTCTTCTTGAGGTTTTTTCAAGGTTGCTTATCCAGTGATCAGCTTATTTTAATTTGTTTCTTAGTCTGATTATGGCCCATGAATGAATGTCTGATTAWTTGACYYATGGCCTGAATCATTTATCTTTGTTCCTTTTTAATGCATGGTTGTGTTCAGGTTTATGTATACCTTAGTAAATTTAAATTTTAACAGTAAAATCAAAGAAATCTTTTCTCTTATAAACAAAAAAATCTCTTCTCTTATGAACAAAAAAATCTTATACATCAAATTTGAAGATGACGTTAAAAATAAATTGTACTTGATTTTGAAATATATAAAACCAAATGAAAACACTCTCAATATTTTCTAACCGTGAAAACTTACATCTTCTGATATAATTATTAGTTGATGTCCAAAATTAAATGAGAATACCTGTAAATTTAGGTCAGTTCTTGAGCTCCCATTTTAATCCTTGTCAATAATTATCCAGAGATTTGGTAACGGTCGGTTAAGTTTGGAGACTAATAGAACGGTGTAGTTCGAGCCAATATTTATGCAAGCAAATATGGAATTTGAATATAGTACTGACCATACTTCATGATATTGAATGTTGTATCAAGTATATCTGTAGAACTCTTGTAAATTTTGTACAGTTTATGCTGCAAAAGAGAGTTGTGCATTATGTGAACGCTTATATGCATATAATTGCTGGTCTAATAATAATACCCTTTTGTTGGATGTTGCGTTGAAGCTGTTTGTTGTATAACCCACGATGTGCAGAATAGGTCACCTTTGTTTATATCTTCGTTTCCTCTCGCTGTTGTGGCGGCGCAAAGAATTGTGATGGATCTCAGACTGGAGAGACAACCTTCATGTATTAGGTGAATGCGTAATTTTAGGATCAGACAGTACCATCCGTATTCCAGCAAATCCATGAAATAATCAAGTAGACGTACGGGTATTTGGGTTCCATTTATATATTTAGGTTTTCTAATATTCGCAAAGGTACAACAGGGGAGATGGTAGCAACGTCTCAGTGTTGCAATCTTGTTAATTTGGTAATAGAAAGTCGCACTTTTAACAATGAAATTGGAAAGTTTTAACACTGTAAATTTAGAGACTTCTTTTTTTCCACAAAAAAAGAACTTAATTTTATTCATCTGAGTATACAAAATTACATTCTGTAAGTGTTATATAACATTGAAGATTAAAAAACACTCAAAAAACAAAAAAGAGTTTCATTTTAAAAAGATAAAAAAACAGAGCTCAAGTATAGTGCTTTAATATCACAGATTTAAGGTTTGTAACTTATGGACATAGTAATTGACTAAGTAAGTATTTTTCAGCAGTTCTGACTACATTTTACATATATAATCTGATTTGATTTGAAGGTTGAATTCACAAAAAAAGAGTGTTACTAGGTTGGCTGTGTTAGCGATATTTCTTGTCATGGGCTCGAGAGCATTCAGGTCTGCAAGTTGCACGAAGTAATCAAGCGCAGCACAGGAGAATCCTTGTTTTTCCAAGTAGCAGGTCAAGTGAGCGGGCAAAGTGTCGTCGGCATCATCCAAGGTTGATGATCTTGTGAACTCGGGAGTTTGCAGGGTGAGAGCCCAAACATTGGGTGTCTCAAGTCCCGAGGACGCGAGAAGCGAAAAGGTGACTAGCCGTTGGATCTGGATCGTAGGAGGACCGTTGTATCCGCACGTGGGATCGTGCATCGGAGTCTCGTAAGAAAATACCCAAGGAAATGGCCGCGAGGATCGCGAGGTTACGAGGTTGCGAGATTTCGACCGTTGGAGGACAGGTGGCAGAGCATAAGGTGGGACCGCGTGGTCGACGGATGGACACGCGTTGGCTGGAGATAAAGTCAACATTTCGTTGAATTCTCGCATCTCAGGAACTCGCGAAATAGGAGGGTGAAAAATCAATGGTTCAACCGGCGAGGGTGCGAGGTCGCAAGGACCCGGCCCCACAAGTATTGCCGAGATGATCTCAACCGTCCATCCAGAGGGACACGTGGTGCACGATTAGGCTCCCCGCCTCCTCGCCCCTCACAACTTTTAAGATCAAGGACCAACCTCTTCTAGCCGCGAGTCGCAAAGTGCCGAGGGCGTCCAGAGCCTGGGCCCACAATATCACCGAGGAGATCTTAGCCATCCATTTGAAGCGCACATCTGACGCGCGATTAGGCTCCTCGCCTCCTCGGCTCCTCACCCTTCGTGACTTTGAAGATCGAGGACCAGCCTCCTCCCAGCCGCGAGACGCGAAGTGCCGAGGGCATTCGAGACTCGGGCCCACCATCTTGTCGAGAAGATCTCAGCCGTCCATCTGAAGCAGACACCTGACGTGAGTAGAGCCATCTCGGCGCTTCGCCCATCGTGACTCCAACTCAAAAAAAGCAGCTCCATTATTTTTCGAGGTGCGAGGTGCCGAGAGAATCTCAGGCCCAGGCCCATAGCATCACCAGGAGAAGTAAGAACCGTCAGATCAAGAAGGACGAAGCGCTGAGTTCAGTTACAGAGAGGATCGTCGCAGTCTCCAAGCGCCACCGGATCCGATCTCCATATTGTTTATCGCCTGAAGTAAATGATGACAAGAGCAGGTGGTTGAGACTTCCTCTCATTCATTAAGAGAAGGAATGGAGGTTCTAGCAAGCCGTCTGCCCAAGGAGGTCCTGTGTGTCGATTTTCCCAGAGAAGCCATGCCGGAGTCCTTGACTGAACAGAAAAGTTTGTGCACGCTAGCCCAACGCTTAATGGCTCAGCTACTCTCCTTACAAGAGCCATGCTTAGTTAAGATGGCGCTTAAAAGAAGGCATCAGTACGAATGTGACTGAAGGGACACCCGGCTTTGAGTGACTATACACGCCTCTGTGAGGTGAAGTTTCCTGAGTATATAGACTCAGTTTTTGTATTTTGTAAGCATCGATGGTTGAGCAGAGCTCTCGGTTGTAAAGTTTTAATGAAGCACTGTTATTCTGGTTATGTATACACTTTTGAGACTTCTTGCCTTATGAATGCCATTTTCTTTTACATCTTTATTATACTGTGTTAGAACAACTCGGAATTGGAGGATCCAGTCGAGCTGTAGCTATTATAGGATGATGTTGTAATGGATCACTGTAATAGTTGCGTTGTCTCTAATCAGTTCTTGTGATTTTCCTAGCACTGAAGTGACTTGGAATTGGAGGATCCAGTCAAGTCCCCTTTCAGTTCCTGAGACCCTAAACCAAGCAGATCTTGCATTCAGAGTCTTTCTTCTGCAAACTGCCGAAAGCCTGTTGCCCAAAGTAGTTTGTTCACCTTTCTTACTCAGTCTTCCACCTGCTCATCTTTTAATCGACCCACTGGCTGAAGTTAGGATTCCAAACCTCCTTTGTTACTTACATACCAGACCCAGTCCCTGAGTTAGAGTAATATCTCCTCGAGTCTTAATCTCCATTCGATTACCCCTTTATAAACAGTTCATGACATTAAACTGATGGGTGTCGGGCTCTGCTCCTGCTAGCAATCCAGGAGTGACTTCCGTCGCCAACAGGCTGAATGAATTTTCTACGAAGGATCAATGATAGAATTCATAAGCCTCCTCGCCTCCCATTTCCGTGATGTGACAGCTGCCAAAAAGGAGTTGAAGTCCATCTTTTGATAAGGAGTCTGTTAGTTGGTTGCGTTTTTCCTTCCCTATATACATGAGAGAGGGTGTGAGATGCAAAAGTGTTCAGAAGTCTGAATATTTCTTCCAAAATTGGCAATAAAATAATATTATGACACATTTGAGTTTTTCAAGACCAATTTATAGCATTCATAGAGTCGCCAAAGATTTGAATAGAATGTACAAATATAGAACTGCTCCCCCACCACAAATCTGTTGGTCATTTTGAGAAGCACCATCAAAGAAGGCCCAAGGATAGGTAAGGTTAATAGATTCTGGAGAGATTATTCGAACAACGAGAGAGTATTTTTCCCGTGGAAAGTGAGAAAGGATCAAGAGATCCTTAGCAACAATACAATCTAGAAGTGAGGGTCAATCCTGAAAAATTTCTTTATTACGGGCTAGCCAAATGCCCCAACAAATTATCATGGGTAGTTCTTTTATCTTTTAATAAGAAAGATCATGGCACCAGACCTGCCCAGCTGATTCCACTGTGGGACCGTCCCATATCATAGCCTGGTTCAGTCAAAGTGCAATTTCCTCCCACACCATTTGAGTAAATGGACAATTGATAAAGAGGTGCAAACATGATTCATTTTCCCCTTTGCACAGAGGACACCAACTGGGGCATGTTGTGTTCTTCATGCTATCTCATATTGGTATTTTGTTGTAAATAATACACCACATAAAAACCTTAGCTTTTTGTGGGCATTTTGACTTCCAGAGACCTCGCCACCACAAGTTATGATCCATGTGCATAATTTGAACATTTAAAGCAATGTATCCCCGTTTTGGAGTATAAATCCCATTTGGTGCTTTCTACCACACTAATTCATCATCTCCATCGATAATTCCAATATGTACTGAGCGGAGGGCCCTTGTATAATTGTTCCAGAGAAGATCTTGATTACCTTCCAGACCAAAGGAATCAATGGCCAACCAACCTTGCTTCCAGATAGAGGTGTATTTGTTAGAAAAACAAGATCGTGGAGCAATACAATAGAGACACATATATATGTGGTTCACCTAGTATGGGTTATGTCCTCCAGAGAAATTGCCAAGTCCTTCCTTTTTATTATCCAACAAAACGAAGGGATACAACCTACAACACACCCGTTGTAACTTCCTCTTCTTTCTCTCACAATATCCTCTCTCAGAATACAATAATCACACATGCACACAACCACAATACAATTCCTTCATAAAAGAGGGTTTCTTTCTAGGGAAAAAATCCCTAAAATAACTTTTACCATCATATTTGCGACCTTATAATGAATGCTCCAAATTGACTACAAAATTACAATATTTTACAAGGCAATTTTCCCCAAAATTTCTCTTCGAGGGAGCTTACCCCGAATTCCTCCACCAGGAGGGGCTACAAAAATTGTCACCCCCCCCTCCCCCTAAACCCCCTTGGTGATAGTTTTCGGGGGGAAATCCCCCTACACCCCCCATTAGGGAATGGGTTCCAAGCATGGCTGAAACAAACCTCTAAATTAGGAAGATACTCAGGCTCCACAACCAACAATATCCCACTTGGAGACTGATCACAACAAATCCACTATTGTTGTACCTGTTGGACCATACTCCACCTTGGACCTAGAAAATTTCTCATCTTCACCTTCATTGTTGAAGGCCAACTGGAACTGAGTAGGAAATCAGTTTCTCCCTATTTACTCCCTTTGTTAACATGCTTGCAAGATTCTAGCTAGTATGCATCTTTTCCATCCTCAAATGTCCATCTTCCAGGACGGATAGTATGAAATGGCACCTGAGATGTATATGCTTAGTGTTTGAATTAAATGTTGCGTTCTTTGCAAGATGAATAGCCCTCTCACTATCACATTACAACCTGTTATTCTCCTGCTTCTTTTCAATTTCTCCATAAACCTTTGTAACCAAATAATTTATTTACTAGCCTCTACAACAACAACATACTCTGCTTCTATTGTTGAAAGTGAAACAATTTTTTCAGTTTCAAAATCCAACTTACTGCGGTTCCACCTACAGTAAAAACATACCATGTGGTGCTCCTCTTGCTATATTTATCACCTTCCATATCTGAATCAACATATCCCTATATAACAGTGTCTGAACCTCCAAAACATAATGCATGAGTAGAAGTACCTATCAAATACTTCAGAATCCACTTTACCTCCTCCCAATGTTCTTTACCTGAATTGTTCATATACTTGCTTACAAATCCCACTGCATGTGCAATATCTGGTCTTGTGCAAACCATCGCATACATCAAGCTGCCAACTCATGATGAATAAGAAACCCTGGATGTGTATTCTATCTCCTCCCGTGTCTCGGGACACATTTTCTTAGCTAATTTGAAATGGTTGTCCAAAGTTGTACTAACTGGTTTTGCATTCTACATTCTAAACCTCTCCAACACTTTCTCTATGTACTCACCCTGAGACAATGTCAATTTGTGATTTTTCCTGTCTCTTGTTATTCTCATACCAAGGATTTTCTTTGTAGCACCCAAATCCTTCATCACAAATGAATTAGCTAATTTCTTCTTGAGTACATTTATATCCTGCATATTATACCCTGCAACAAGGATGTCATCTACATACAATAGAAAGATAATATAGCTTCCATTTTTTAGCCTTTTAAAATATACACAGTGATCAGAATGACATCTACTATAACCTTGTTCTGTCATATACCCGTTAAACTTCAAATACCACTATCATGGAGATTGCTTTAGGCCATACAAGCTCTTCTTCAACCTGCATATTAGATTTTACTTCCCTTTGACCTCATTGTTGGAGTTACTTCACACATACCTAGGACTTATTTTTCCTAAGATTTTTCCTTTTTCATTAGTCATAATTAGTCATTATCTAGTCTCTTATATTTTAGGGGAGAATATTCCACCTAGATAATATTCTCTTTCAGTTGACACTTTAGTTTGACTAGTTGAGTTGAGTCTATATGTTGCATTGGTTTTGTCACCATGCAACATTGGGATCATCACCAGATAATGCGCATTTTCATTGGGATCATCACCACACTAGTGCATTACCCTTGATTCCTTGATCTCCTCCTCACTTCACTCTATTTTAGTCAGTTAAGTGAAGACTGATAGACTAGTTAACTCAGACTAGGTGATAGTTCACTCTCGTAACTGCTTGAGAAACTAGACTAGGTAGCAATTTACTCCTGTAACTACTGGTGTGTGTCCATATCACTCTAGAAAACCACTATGGATCATTAGTTACTCATGTATCCTATATCTATTGTAAATTATTCACTCTTTGAGTGTGGAATATGGTTAATGAGAATTCTTTCATTCTTTCTCTCATTCTTCTTCTTTCTCAAATTCTCTCTACAAATGTGTGTATTATTGTTTAGTTAGATATATTCTGTGAAGGTTCCAAACATTTACATGGTATTAGAGCTGACGAACTGCTAAGCAAAATTTACACCAAATTATTTTTGCAAGTATTGAACATTGAAGAACGCAGAAAAAATGGAATTTGTGTTTTACTCACCGATAATACTTCTCACGCCTCATAAATATTTGGAGTGGAAGCCAAAGATTCTACTTCTTCTTGAAAGTAGAGGCTTATACCAAATAACTATGGCAATGAAAGTAGAGCCTGATTCTGCCAATGATAAAAATGACTTTCTCAATAGAAAAGATATGGCCATAGGATTTATCTTCTTGTCTATTTCTCTAGAAATTCTCCACCAAGTATGTGACATCTCACAAGACTTCACTCCAAATGAATTATGGACCAGATTGGAGGTTCTATTTGGGAATAAATAAGATTTTGAAGATTTCATGCATAGGATTGGAAAGATAGAGCCAGAAGAGAAGCCATAAGAAGATCAAGCCTCTTATTCTGAAGAGTCTTCTACAAAAGCATTTGTGCAAATTTATATTTCATTAATTGAAGATGATGTCTACTCCATTTCATATTTGTTTTCTGAAATTCATGTGGAAGATATATGGCATACATCTTAGGAGTCACATGCAGACACTTTTCCATGCACAATGCATGCGTCTCAGGAGACAAAAAGGGAGACACACACATCAGAATCCATTCTGATATTTTATGAGAAAAATTTGCAGAAACAATTTACATATTTGAATTCCTCTTAGGAAAATATCCAATTTCAAAAAAAAAAATTTGTCCGAAATGGAGTCCAGAAAGTGAAGTTATGATATTTTTAAAATCAATAGAATTTCAGCATTTTTTCAAAAACAGTTGCATGGTTTTCAAAGTTTCATCCAAAATTTATTTGGATATTCTTCATTACAAGAAGAGAAAGTGGATATGTGTGGGAATATAAATGATTCATCTACATATACATCTTCAACAAAATCTTCAACGAGCACAAACTTGCATAATTGCAAGGTCTTCTTGGAGTGAAGGACAAGGTTTCTTAGGAACTTCTTTTTGTTCCTTCTCATTTTATTTTTTTATGCATTGTAA
>ML780205.1:1074008-1084720 GCA_009831015.1 Picea engelmannii
TAAATATAAGGAGATGAGCTTTCTACGATGCCTCGACATGGTCCCATAGGAGTAAATATGTTTCATCATATATTGTCCGAGTTAACTATAGCATTTTATTAAATGGTTTATGATAAGGTCATTGGACTAGATGGGTTCCTATGTTAATTTTTTTCAAGCCAAATTTCTTATATGAATGTACAATGATGTGATGAGGAAAAACATAATGTGAGTAGACAATGATTAGGGGTTTATCCAATCTATTCTTGTAGTAGAGAATCTTGAAATAATCATAATATGAAGGGAAATTATGATGGTGAATACATCTTATTAAAATTTTCCAAGTCATTATCACCCATATATATGAATAAAAAAATCGTAGTAAGAGAATAAAGGATGTATCTTAGGCTCACAAGAATGTTGGGAATGAGCTATACATATCCATTGTCCATTATCTTCATTTAGTTATCAAAAGATGACAACACCAAGTATGAAACTCTTTGTTGCAATAATGAGTTGGAGTTGAGAATGAGTAATAAGGTACTAGTACAAACCTACATGGTGTGAATGGATAATTTAAGTCAAACATTGGTAGGAACCATGTAGTGAGGATTCAATGATGGTAATCCACTATTATATGCGAGGTAAACAACCACTAATGAGAGTGTTAACCAAGGTACTAAGAATTGAATTAAAACCCCCAAATAAAAAGGTGTTGTGGTTGATAGGGTCATATCTATTGGAGAAAGGGAAACGGGGTGGCCCTAAAACAACCATGAGGTAAGAAGATCATTGATAGATGGTGAGGACTTAGAAAAAAAAATGGTAAGAGACATATATGGGCATGGGACATAAAACATCCCTTGATTAGATCTTAATTGGAGATTGATCTAGGAAACAACCATAAACCCTAATAAGATGACATTACCAATCATAATGGAAATATGAAGGAGAGTAATGATAAGGAGGTATGTGGGACCACAAAGAGTAAATCATATTAATGGTGTGAGTGGGATTAAATAACCAATGTGTCCCATCAACGCACATAATTGAATGACATAGTATATATTCCCTAATCAAGTGAAATATTGACAACTACCTGAACTCATGAAGAGGTGACTGTTGGTTAAAACTTGTTGACCATAGAAAGAGTTCAATTTCTTTCCCACCTTAGTCTCTTTTGATGTTTTTTGATGTTTGTTTTTGGTGATTTCTTAAAATAATGAAAATAATTACTATGATACAAAGCAATTGTTCACATTCCAAGAAAATGGGTTCCCAGACATGAAAGGGGACATATGGTTGAAAGAAAGAAAGAAAAAAATGGGTAGCAGTTAATGAACATAAAATTTCATGCCTCTCCTTTGAAGGCAATGGATTGCATGCGTGTGGTTGGAAAAGACAAAATGAAAAATATAAAAAAAATGAAAACAAGCAAAAAAAAATTGTTTTCTAAAGAAAATAT
The DNA here is from genome assembly GCA_009831015.1 of Picea engelmannii. NCBI lineage: Eukaryota > Viridiplantae > Streptophyta > Pinopsida > Pinales > Pinaceae > Picea > Picea engelmannii. The sequence goes on from ML780205.1 coordinate 1,075,453, forward strand.
CTAAGAGAAATAATGGGAGCCCATTTGAGAATGGCTTGCAAGACATTAGATAAGAGAATGTGGTTCACAATTCAAATTCAATATATAATGGCTCCTAATACTCTCAACAATTGCATCTGAATATGAGTTCCAAATGGAAATGTGGTGCCAATCCAAGGCAACCCATCGTAGAAAGGATATGTTGTTGGATGCATGTAAAGGTGAATAAATAAAACATGGGCTAATGCACCAACATCTAGTGAGGTTGATCTTATGGGAAATTGAAGCCTAAAAAAAGGTTCAGAAAAAAAATATACAAAGGGAAATCCTTATCCTATATGTTGGTTGAGGCACATAGTTGATCGATTGATGATGGTCATGAGAACAATCCAAAGGTACCATAAAATCTAGTCTGAGGTCCTGCATCCATGAAACAAAATATGGAAAATCATGTTAAATTCTCAATAGGATATAAAAGTCATGAGAACCTTAAATTGTTAAATAACATTTGGTATGGTAGAAAAATCATGGTTTTCTAAGATGAAACATTGGTCCAAGTTATTCACCTTTGGTGCAAAACATGGCATTGGTAGGGAGGAATCAAAGACTTTACTAGAGTAAATGGAGTCTAAGAGTGACACTATGTGTTAGTGGATATTTTAGGATCAAACGGTAATTTGATGGGAGAACCAATGTGGAGATGTTCCCAAGGGCTATCAAAATAAGTCACATCCTCTACAAGTTATTCAATGTCATAGTTAAAATGTGCTACAGAAGGAGAAATATATATGTTTGAACATTATGAATGATATGAAAAATATTAAGGCTTAACATTTCTTTACATGATTTACTTAGTATCATATAACAATGAGAGTTGTTGCTAAAGACACTAAATGGTCGAACCATCATAAATAAGAAAGAAATGATACAATGTAAAGAAAAATCCTAGGAAGGGAGCAAATTGAGGTCGAACATGGATGGAGATCATCCTGTAGACTATTGTTCGAGATTGTAATGTAATTAACTATAAAAATTCAGAGCAATCACATAAAATGTAGTGAAAAAACAAATAAGACAAGAGAAAATAGTTAAATACTAGGAAATATCTCTTTATAATAAAAAATAGAGAGTTATGTTCACTTACCTCGTTAAAAGGGAACCCCCCTAGAGAAAATCTCCCAGATACAATAAAAATTGTTGACAAAATATTACATAAGACTTTATTCAACATATAACTATCAATAGAGAATATTAAGTTCATATGGGCCCACTTATAATGATGGTATACTAAATAATTTGGGGCTTAATAATAAAGAGGACCATTTTCACAAAAAAGTGACTATTAAATAACTATTTAGTGGGACTTATTCAAGGAAGGAGACCTCATATGTAATACCCCTAGGCCGAACCCAAACTGTAAATGTAAATACAAATGTCCTTAAGTTGGTGAGATATTTGATTTCTTTCTGTGTGCACCTTCCATGATATAGTGCACACATGCACTACACACTAAAATGACGAACTGTGCACATTCCAGGATACCGTGAGCAACAAACTTAACTACGCGCGGTTTTGAGGCTAGAGATCATTTGTGTATGTGTTGTGTTTTGAGGCTGATGAGTCATGATGCAGAAAATATTGTATATCTATAATGTAAATGTAAATGTAATCACACACAAATATTAATGAAAAACACATCACTGCAGCAGACCAACCATGTAAAAGAGTATGGGGGACTAAACTCCACTAGTTAGGGAAAGGGGGATACAAATTAAGGATAAGGGATAAGCTAGGGAGCTTAAGCCAAAAATGAATATTATATTAATATTCATTAAAGTATAAAGTATGGATAATTATTTTGAACTAATTTATAAGGATGGGGACAAGTGGGCCAAAGTAGTTCTCAACATGACAAGTGTCAAGTTGGGAAAATGCATACATATAGTTTGGACTTATTTCATTTTCCAATAATTCCATCATCATGCACTCACTCATTTAGCTATCCTTCATAAATTCCTATCACTATACCTATACTCATGCCCATAACTGTACTTGTACCTATACATGTACCTGGTTATCTTAGGCGCTAGACTGAAGAAGTGGGTTGTCAAGCTCATGAGAAATTTTCTCTAGGTGAGAGAATAGTTGGGAATCAATTTCCTGAAGGTGCCAAATTGCAGCTACAAGGCTCTGAGGCTTCCTGTCTAACATGTTGTTGAATCCGCAGAAAGGAAGTGGGGCAGTCGAGGGACTGTTGATCAGAGAAGGGACACACTTCCTGGGGTGGGATACGCATGTGGGGAATGAGGGACTATAGTCTATTAGTTTGAGTTGGCACCTGTGACAACTTTTTCCTGTTGTCTGAGATACATCATCCTGGTTAGGGATTCCTTTACCCTGGTGAAGTTTAGTTCTAGCTTGAGGGTGACCCACTACTGAGAGTTTTGAGCAGTGTGGTCTAAGGCTGGGAGGAACGTGGAAGGTATGCACAAAATTAGTGATATTTTTACCAAGATAAGTGTCAATTGTGTATTAAATTACATGTTGCATTATTATGTATGCACTTATTTTTATGGGTTTTTCATGTGTGTGTTGCATGTGTATTATTATTATTATTATTATTTATGAATATGTCCATTTGCAGAGTTTCAATATTTTTTAATTTTGTATACAGTTCGAAAATTTTCCCAGTTGGATGCCAGGGATGCTACATCATACATTAATAAAGTATCCTATGTAGGGAGGTTAGGGTAGGACCCTAACATGCCATCCCCTTTCAAAGAAACATTTTCCTCAAGGTTGAAGGTGAGGACATTTCTATGGAATCATTGTTGGTTCACATGTGGCATCTTGTGGTTGCATATCTTTCCATTGGTTCAATACTTCCCTAATTTTGTGTTGGTGCAAATGAGGCTCTCTCATATCCAATACTACTTCTGGTTGGAGCTAAATGCAACCTTCTTCATCAAGTTATGGTAGGATGGTTTTCACTTTGGAATTCAATCCCATAACCTTCTTCAAATAGGACACATGAAAGCGTTGGGCATGTGTTATGTTCTTTGCATGAATAAACTTAGTGTCTTGATTGCATTGGGAAGATGAGTGGGGTCACAGGGTGGTTGCATGGGGTGGTAGTTTTTCCATCTATTTTTAGTGTTTTTTAGGAAAATGGTTTTTGGCGATGGTTTTCTAATTCCAATTAAGGAATTGGAGTTGTTGACTAATATAGGTCAATGGATTAGGGGTTTCGAATACTATTTGATCTTATATATATTATATTGTAAAAAATGAATATTGATGATGAATAAAGAATTAAAGGTGTGGATCTAAACATGTTGTTGGTTTTCCTAGTTTCAGTTTCCAGGCTAAAATCTCTGTGTGATGTGTATGTGTGCCATTGCATCTTTTCCTTTTTATTAAGAATCTATTTTCAATAATTAATTGTACAATGTTAAAATCTACATTTGGTATTAAAATGATTATTGGCTTCAGGGGGATGCCTTTATGGTCAAGGGTTTGATTTGGGTCTATGATAAACCTTGTTACAATGGGAGCTTTGAGGTATTAATTCTTGCAATGAAAAGAAATGCAATGAAGTCAAGAATGGAGATCGTGAAATGAAATGGGAAAATATTTGAGATGTGGAATATCAAGATGGAAGATTTGTTCTTGGAAAAAGATCAATGGATCATTGTGGATCTAGATATTGCACCTACAAGAATATCAACAGAGGACTAGGAAAAGTTGGATAGGAAGGAAAAGAGAACAATCTGGTTGTGTCTCTCATTTTTAGTATTACTAAATCTGTCAGGGGAAGCTACAACCAAGGAATTGTTGGATAAGTTAGGGTATTTGTATCAGTGTAAGTCCCTGGTAAAAAAACGTTTTTTATGGAAGAAGTTGTACAACCCAAGGATGAAATATGGATACTCTATTAAAGAGCATTGGGATGCCTTCAATATTATGGTAAGTTATTTATTATATGATGAGATTAATATTTTCGATGAGGATGAGTGTATCAATTTATTTTTCCCTTTACCAAACTCTTGGGATAGTTTGGTTGTGGCCATAGGTAGTAATTCAACTATTTTAAGTTTTGATGATGTGGTCTCTTCTTTTTGGTGGATATGAGGTAGAAAAACATGGAAATCTAGAGCACATATGCCTTATTTGCAAGAGGTTTATCACAAGAAAGAAATAAATAAAATTCCTCAAGTGGGAGATCTACATTTAGGGGAATATTTAAATCTCCTAGAAAATTTGTAATGGTATGTTGGATATGTGGAAAAGAAGGAAACTAAAATAAAAAATGTACATTTGATGATGTTCCTTCTCCGAAAGCGAAAACCTTTGTGGAAGAAGGAGGGGATGTGTACTTCTATTATTAAATAAAACATGCAAATCATGAGGCATGGTTGGTCAACTCAGGTGCATCCTTTTGTATGACTTCTAACAAGAAGTGGTTTCGCAAATATGAAAGGTATCACAGAGGTAATTTTTTCCTAGGTGATGAATCGATAGCCAAAATCATAGGAAGAGGAAAGTTCTATTTGAATCTCATGTATGAAAGGATTAGAAAAATCCATGGTGTTATACACATCCTATGATTGGCCAAAATTTTGATTTTTTAAAGAAAAATGGATAAAGTAGGGGTAAAAACAATGTTTAAGAAAGAAAACTACATGATGGTTCTAGGGGTAATGGTGTTGCTGAAGGGAGTTTGTATTGGAAATCTGTGTGAGATTATGGGAAGAACTACTAGTGATGGGTGTAACGGTTTCGTTATTATTGAGATTGGAGATGAAGAAGAAAAATATCCTACAGTCTCTTGAGAAAGGTCTATGTTGTAGCATCAAAGATTGGGGCATATTGGAGAGAAGGGCCTTCGATTACTACATGGTAAAGGCATGGATGAAGGTATGGCCAATTTCTCTCTATATTTTGATTTCTGTGAAAATTTGTTATATGGGAAACAAAATCATGTAAAATTTTCCTCTACTGCTACGAGGGTAGAGGGGATTTTAGATTTGTTGCACAGTGATGTGTTTGGATTCTTGGACCTGTGTCAATTCCATCATTAGGTAAAATTGTTTACTATGTCTCACTTATATATGAATTCTTGATGAATACATGGATTTATTTCCTTTGGAATAAATCTGAAGTCTTTGGAAAATTCAAATAGCTTAAGGCTCTTGTGGAGAATCATACAGAGAAGAGAATTAAGGCACTGAGGACAGATAATGGTGGAGAATTCTGTGGAAATTAAATCAAATAATTATATAAGAAATGCAGTATAGAGAGGCAAAAGACTACTCCATACACACCTCATAAAAACAAATTTGAAGAAAGGATGAACATGATGTTGATGGAAAAAACAAGCAACATGATCAATGGTGTCAGGTTAGGACATGAATTTTGGGTAGAGGCAGTGGGTATTGCATGTTACCTAGTGAATCGATCACCATCATTAGCGCTGGATGAAAATACTCCATATGAGGTATGGATTGGTAATAAAATATCTCTTTCACATCTCATGGTATTTGGCTGTGATGACTATGTACATGTTCCAAAGGAAAACATGAGTAAGATGGATAAAAATGATAAAAAGTATATTTTTATAGGTTATAAAGATGGTCTAAAAGGTTATAAGATTTGGAACCTAGAAACTAAGAAGGTAGTGTATAGCTAATATGTGGTATTTAGAGAAGTTGGATATGTTTTCAAGCAAGAAGTTGTACCAAGGGAGAAAGAACCAGATAAAATAGATTTTGAGTTGAAGGATAATGAATCAGATTCTACAGAAGAACATGAATCAGAAGAAAAATATCCTCATACTCTAGTATTGAGGAGATCAACTCAAAAAAGAAGACAACTAGAAATGTATACTCCAACTGATTTCCATTCAAATATTTCTTTATTTATTATTTATTATGATCTTATAACTGTTCGGGAGGCAATGGATTTAGAGGATGAAAAAATATGGAAAAATACCATGGTTGATGAAATGAAAGCCTTGGAAAATAATGAGGCTTGGGATCTAGTGGAGTTTTCGACTGGAAGAAATCCCATTGGTAGAAAATGGTTGTTTAAGAAGAAGTTGAACGCAGAAGGGAATGTGGAGAAATACGAAGATCAGTTAGTAGCAAAAGTTTATTCCCAGGTATAGGGAATTGAAATTGGTGAATGTTTTTCTCCTGTTGCCAAGTTAACCTATATTAGATTTCTTTTATCTATTGTTGTTGATTTTGATTTTGAGGTAGAACTGATGGATGCGAAGAAAACATTCCTAGATGGCGATATTGAAGAACAAATCTACATGAAGCATCCAAAAGGATTTGCAATAAATGGAAAGAAAGAGTTGGTATGTAGGATGAAAAAATCCTCATATGGGTTAAAGCAATCACCAAGGATGTGCTACGTAAAATTTGATACTTATATGTTGGGACTTGCCTTCACAAGGAGAAAAGTCGATCAATATGTGTATTTCAAACTAGTTGGTTATCGTCTTATTTATTTGGTCCTATATGTGAATGATATGTTGCTGATAGGAAACAAAAAGGAGATTATTCATGGTGTGAAAACTTAGTTTTCCTCTAAATTTGACATGAAGGATCTTGGTGTTGCACATTTCGTTTTGGGCATGGAAATTAAAAGAGATCGGGAAAATAGGAAAATCTCATTAAATCAAAGGAAATACACCAATACAATAATATGGTAGAGGTTTAATATGTAGGAATGTAAATTGGTTAGGGTTCCTATTCCTATAGGTGTAAATTTGTTTGCAGATCAATGTCCCAAGACACACAAAGAGGACATGTCCCATGTTACGTATGCTAGTGCGGTAGGTAGTTTGACGTATGCAATGGTCTGTACTAGTCCAAACATTGCACATGTAGTGAGATTTTTGAGTAGGTATATGTCAAAACTAGGGAAAGAGCATTGACAAATAGTAAAGAGGGTTTTCGAGTATTTTTGTGGTACTATGAGTTATGGATTGTGCTACCAAGGATGACCAATATTGGATACAGTGTTGTAGATACATGGGTTTTTTTTTGTGGACTAGGATAGATATATGGATTACATAAGATATACAAGTGGGTATGTGACTAGCCTATTTGGAGGAACAATCAATTGGATGAGAAAACGATGGGTTGTAGTGGCACTCTAAACTACAAAAGTTGAATACATCGAAACCACTCATGAAAGAAAGGAAGTAGTATGGTTACATATATTATATTCAGGTATTTGGTTAGTATAACAAGTATTAAACATGTATTTTGATAGTAAGAGTGAAATCTTCCGGGTGAACAACCTGACTTATCATTCAAAGAAAAATCATGTTGATGTTCAATATCACTTTGCGAGAGACATGGTTGAAGAAAAGAAGGTGTTGTTGATGAAAGTGGACACTTTGAAGAATGTTTCAGATTCATTAAAAAAGTATGTGAACACTGATAAGGCCTCCCGGTGTAGAGAAACAATAGGCATTTCTTCCCTATATTGTTGACTATGTAATCATGTGACCCCCTATATGCAAATGAAACAACAAGTGGGAGAATGTTGGGTATGTGTTATATTCATTGCACGACCAAACCTAGTGTATGCAATGTGTTGGGTGTGTAGGGGGTTGTAGGGGGGTGGAAGCCCACGGGTTTTGGTGGAGGATCCCCCAAGATTTTTGTTTTTTGCGATTTTTGCATCTTTTTTTAATGGTTTTTCCACACATCGTTTTCATCGATAGTTTTCTAATTCCAGTTAAGGAATTAGGGTTTTTGAGAAATATAGTTCAATGTATTAGGGGTCTTGGATGTTGCAAGATCTTATATATATTGTATTATAAAAAAATGAAGATTGATGATGAATAAATAATTAGAGGTGTGACTCCAAACAGGTTATTAGTTTTCTTGGTTTGGATTTCCAGGGTAAAATATTAGTGTAATGTGCATGAGTTCCATTGTATCCTCTATGTTTTTACTAAGAATCTACTTACAATAATTAATTGTACAAGGTTAAAATATGCAGAAAGATTCGATGAATCTTGGAGTGGGCTAGGAGAGACAACTTGTAGGCCACCTATCCAATATGTTGTATAATCTGATAGGGACCACATAACTTGGGAGATAACTTCTAGGGAGATTTATCTTTGATCGATGTCTATTTATAACCTTGTAGGTGAACAAACATTTGATCCCCTTTGGAAAAATAACATTTAAATATATGTTGATCAACTTGTTATTTCATTTAATTTTCTGCCATAAGGTATTCCTGCCAACTTCCAACTGTCGACATATTTTCTACAAGATATGGGAAAAGGTGTTGATGCAAGCACCTAAAATCCTATTGGTTGCCGCCTATAATTGCATTGCAAAATGACTGTACAGTGTAAAGTCACAACGATTAAACATCGAATTCTGCTGGTGCCAAACAACAAATTGCATTGAACAGACTATCTCCACAGCTAGACACAACGTTTGTTGCCAGTTGTAAACCATGGCAATCTATGCCATGCAAAATCACTTTGCATTGCAATTGAAGGTCTTTGCAAATAACAGACAAGTAGATACAAGGACCTTTTATATTGCATATGGGCATTCATGGAATGGGAGATGGATAGTTTTATTGACAAGGAAAACTAGAAAAAACTAAAGAGATGTATGCGACTCAGAAAGATAGGCATGTGCGAAGTCATGAAGGATAAGTCAATGGAAGATGGGATTCAACACAGGGATGACTAGTTTGCTTTGAAGGAAAATGGGGGAAAACATTCATGACGCAAATGGTTTTATGAAAGGTTTATGTGTAACAACAAACGTCATGATGTTTGTGATGAGTAACAACTCCTTCAAGCAGTTAACAAACATGTTTTTCTAAAAAATGTTTTGATTCTTGAAGTTAATTGCGGCATGGAATACGAGCGTTGTTGTTCATGCAATCAAACTTAGTACTAATCCTACAATCAAACTTGTGAGAGCAATGTAGAATGTAAAATACAATATTGAATACAAATGTGAACAAATTCATAAAGAAAATAAATGCAATTATACCTATTGTCCACACTTGTTGGTTTGGTCATTGATTGCTTCCAAATTGACTTAAGAAAAACAAAGGACGTTAAACATAAAAACATGTATTTATTACTCTTTTCAAGAATGTTTTAAAGTGTCCATTTGCAATTTTGTATTTTATTTGTATTTTCTAATTTTTTTTGTTTATCTAAAACAAACAAAACAAAGAAAATATTTTTACATTTTTTTTATTAGTTTATATCTAAAAAAACTAAACAAATATA
>ML780205.1:1102724-1137240 GCA_009831015.1 Picea engelmannii
GGGGGGGGGTTTGGAATGAGTGATAGAGCATGCACTTAGATCTACGCCTTAGAAATAGGTGCGCATATCAACGTCCCTACATGGATTTCAAACCCCACTGGATAATCTTCTTTTAACTGAGGGGGGGTGTCCGGAATGGCTTTCCCCCTCTAGCGGGTCCCTTGTTATACGTGGCATCAGTCTATTTTCCCCGAATTCGCATCACCATATGCTATCTGACAGACTCCCGTCACTTATGGAAGTCACCTTCCACTTGTTCCTGAGTTAGTCACATCCCATAACTGTTGTCAGTCCCCTTCCCCCTTTCACTCATGGAAAGCCCCTTATTACGACTTTTACCCCCAATCCCTAGCCACCACATCACCCATCTGTATCTTTCATCCACTGTCACCTGCCATCTCAACCCCAAAGGACCTGTTGTCCATTTATTACTGGATAACCTATCTGTTATCCAGTTGACCTGTCTCCCACGCCTAACCGACCCTAGTTTAAATAAAACTACCATTATTTCCTTTAATTTCTCTATTCACCCGTCGCATCAGAGAAATTCATCTCTTACTCCTTCGTTACATTCTGTGACCCTCATCCACAGTCAGTCGCCCCCACTAATGTTTTGTTTATTGCAAGTACTGTTGCAAAAATGGCGCCAAAGTCCAAACCAGTTGAAGGAGAGGAGAATCCGCTTCTCCCTCCTCCTATTGACCTTGACAAGATCCCACTGGTCGAAAAAGACCGATTAATCGTATATACCAAATGCGATTTTGATTTCTCAGATCTCCAGTCATGGCTCATGGAAGTTTTCCTAGACCAGAGTGATGAAATCGGACTCTTGGAGTCCAATTTACCCCTTTACCTCTTTCCCCAGATCCACCATTTTCCCGAGTTCACGCTTAAGTGTCAAGCCCACTATATTCCCGAACAAAGAACTATCATCTCCTCCTCTGAAGAAATCCTTTTCCTCATCACGCCCGAGTCCATAGACGAGATGATGCAAATTCCCTGTGTCGACTCTGCATCTTCTTTCAACCTAGAAATCCTTACAGAGTTGTATCAAAAAATGACTTTTCCCCAAAGAGCTCAAATATTTGAGCTTTTCCTTCCCACATCCACTCAATTCCCTTCCACAAATCCCCCTTACCCATCATCCATGTTCTCCACTAAAGGAAACCAGGTCATTTCTTCCCTTTGCGCTCTATTGGGATACTATTCTGATCAGTGGGTAGATGAGCCCATTATGGGTTTTCTATCCATTTTCTCCACTGATGAAAAGCCCACCACCCAGTTTGATTTCAGCACATTCTTGGCAAACAATATTCACGAACTGTTCGTGAATTTTGGCACGGAAGGCATGTTTAGATATTCGTCAATACTAGCCTACTTGTTTGTTTTCTTCTAGGCGGATAAATTTCATTTTTCCATGCAGAAGATGGATGCAGATGGTAGACCTCAGGCAGTTACAGCATGGACCTCCTTGCTGAAGCACAACTCCACAGAGTACAGCTTCAAGGCGTTCATCGATCTGTTTTACCACCCTGTGGTAAGCATGCTGAGCAGCAGGCCCGAGCCTCGAATAAATGATGAAGTCTAGAGAATCCTGCATCTCTTGGACAACACAAAGACCAGGGATTGGTACCTATATCAAAATCATACCGAGATCAGAGTATATGGGTGGGAGTTGGTGCCTTATAAGCTGCCCAAGTATTTGTTGGTCAGAATCTTCTCTTTAGAATATATAAGGAATATTATGAATTCAGATGATATCCATTTTGTATCATTGAAGAAAAAGTGGCATCTTAGAATCAAGGGGCAGATTGGCTCCTTCATCTGCAACAGTCGTGGTGCTGGGGAAGAAGCAGACCGGATGCTGATAGAAATGAAGTTCTTCCTAAGCTTCCCATGGCATTATGATCCATGCAGGATCATCTCAGAAATGTGGGTGAAGAACAAAAAAATCCCGTACATTCATGAAGCTAGGCCTGAGGTAGAAAAATTTGAAAATCAGACAGTGTGGGAGCCCAACATATTGGTCGAAGTGGAATAGCAGGCTCCCCCGACCACTATGCCACCAACGACCATGCCACAGGTCCCAAAGGAGAAGAGGCTAAGGAAAGATTTATCTCCGCCTTTCACTAAGGTATCTTCCAAGGAGTTCCAGCTGCACACTAAGAGGCCTAAGACTTCGTCAGTCCCTGGTCCGACAGGGGAAAAAGAAGCCTCGCCTATCACAGTGACCAAGTCAGTTATTCATCCTTTCGATTCGAGCCTACATAAGAAAACCCCAGCATTGCCAAATAAATCCTCAGACTTCCCATTGAACACTCGTCCAGTAAATACTAGGCCCAAGATGAGCATTTTTGAAAAGTACAAGCTGATCAAGAAAAAGAATTAGACCCTTACCAGAAGTACTTGCGCTCATTTCTGGAAGCAGACATCGACAACACATCATAGGTTGCTATCTTCATTTGACATAGAGAAAGGCAGGATGCACATGGCCTTCCTCTAGGCATAGGTTCCTGATCCCAAGGTGATCACCGACTACAAGAGGGCCACCTTCGAATTCCAGAGGAAGGATGTGCACCCATCCGATCAGATGGATCTGCACAAGCAGAACAGAGAAATGGTTTTCTATACGTTGGCGCATGCTTCCGCTTCTGCAGCCAAATTGCAAGTGTCACTGAACAATGTTCAAACACATCTCAAAATGGAGAAGATTTCATCATTCAAAAAGGACAATAGGATCAAAACTTTGGTGGAGCTAGTCCTCAAGATTGGCTATGACCCTTTGAACATCAAAGTAGCGGAGGAAATGATAAAGAAGAAGAATGATGATATATCATCCTTGAGAAAACAATTGAAGCTCCCACCCACAGAGGACTCACAGGGAAATGAGATAGTAGAGAAAGAAGGTGAGAAGGATGAGATGCTAAAGCTGCTCATGGAGTAGAACGCACAACTTAGAGAAATGGAGGTTGAGATGGAGAAACTGTTAAAAGAAGGTGACAGAGCAGCTCAAGCAGGAATTACAACAGTTCCAGAAACAAACAGTGGCAAGAAAGACATTAGCTGAGGTGAAAGAGAGTGTATGGACAGACATCACTAAGTCCATGAATGAGATATGTCCCATGATCCAGATCATGTTTGAGCAGAATGAGTTAGTCCAGAGGGGTAAACAAGCCATTGAAAAGATCAGAGTAGAATTGGGAGATAGGCCAACATAGGCAAACGAGATCATCAAGTTCCTCAATTCTAAGACTAGGGAGGAGCTGGAAGAGCTGAAGATTGAAGACAGAAAAGAGGCCATCCTCAAAGTCAAAAGAGTTTTGACCAAGAGAGGACTAATTCTTCAGCTGGAAGAAAAGGTTCAAGCCATGGACCAGGGGGTGCAAAGGTTCTTCAGTAAAATTGAAGCTCTCCAGAAGAAAGGTCTACCTGGTCTAAAGGTTATTAATGATAAACTGATGACACTCCCATATTACAAGAAGAGATTGGCTGAGGTGTCTAAGGATAGTTCAAAGTTTGCAGGGATTCAAGGGAGCATCATCGGCAAGGCATTTATGGATGCCCTTCAGTGGGATATCAGCATGCAACATGAAATTCGATACATATTCCTCACCAAGCCTACATTCGCTAAGTATACAGAAATGGACGAAGTGTATCGAAGACTGCGCAAAGTCAACGTGCCCAGTCATCTCAGATGGGAGGAAATCTATGATCTGATCGATTAGTAGATGAGTTGTCCAGGTACAGTGAGTTGCCCAGTCAGATGAGGTCGTGTAAAGGCTTAATCAACGGTCTACCAAGAAATTAGCATGCAATAACACCGAGTCATCAAGCAGTTCCTAGATTTAGGAAATTTGTTAAATTACTTGGGCTAAAAATAGATTTAGCATGTCTTGGTCATTTATGACAGGAACGTTTTGTAATTTGATTTATAAAAACTTCACCTTTCGAAGTATTGAGGGTTGTTGATCTTCACACCCTGAAGCTATCAGACTATAATATTTTTGAAGAGATCTTCCATTAATAAAAAGGAGGTACTTTTACAGGATTCTTGCGTATATTCCCTGGTGATGTTTACTCTCTAAGTTGAATGTTATTCTTGCTTTGTGATCATACTGTTTTCTGAATCTAATTTTTAAGAGTAACGAATGCTGCAGGATTTATCTTGTATACCCTGTTTCTGACTCGAAATATTTTAGTGTTTATCTTCTGGTGTTTTCAATTAAGAAACTCTTAACTTCTTCTTAGTTGAAATTTTCTTTTTAATCCTTTCTTATGTCCATCATTTAAGATACTAAAAGATCTAGTGATTATATTATCTCTCCCTGTGAAAGTTTTTCCTTTGCGTTTCTGGTTGGTATTTCATATTTTATTAAACGCAGACCCCATAGCCCAATGGATGTGTAGACTGTCTCAACCAATTCAAAAAACACTTTGAAAACAAAATCGACCTATCTCTTTACCTAGCCTAATATCTAAAATTGGAAACATAGTTAAATCATATAGAGAGATCCCTCTCTGAAGTTGGAAGGGCTAGATCCCAGCTTCAAAAGTGGTTGGATAAAGTTACTTTTGTAGATTTCTTCTATTTCTCAACCTCTAGGAAATTTACCAAGTGCTAACACAGTCTAAAACTTATTGACACAGATTTAACTAGACGCAACATAAACTTAGGGCCTTCACTTCGGGCTTCAATTTTCTGCCAACACACTGACTCAAAACAAAAATAAAATGATTATTTACAATGAAATGTGATTTAAATGGACTTTATTGCACCAAATAGTGTTTGGGGAACTTGTTGTTTATAGGCCCCCAGCCAACGCACTCTCCATTTAGTTCTTCCAAACAAAAGTGTTATTTCTGCGATATGCACTGATTTTGAATGGACCCATCCAAAGATGATACAAATTTCCATGTTTTCCTTTATCTTCACTCCTCACGTCCCATTTCAGCACCAGATCCTGCAACTGAAATTCCTACTACTTTGACTGTTTGTCGAAGGTTTTCTTCATCCTCTCCTAGTGGACTTGTGATCGATTGTACACCTGGTCCCTCATATGTTGTGTGTGAATCAGTTGATTTATTCTCCTCTATGTTTCATCTGGCTTGACTTCTTGTTCTTGAAGCAACTTCCTAACGGGCAACCCCAGTGAGGTGGGGAAAATCACATCTGTGCCATATACGATCTGAAATGGCGACGTTGATATGGAATTCTTGGTAGTGACTCGGTTTGCCCATAGCGCATAAATAATATTTTTATGCCAGGCCCTCTTGTTGTCCTGTAGGAGTCTCTTGATGATCCTGGTCAAACTTTTATTTGACAATTCTACTAACCCATTTCCCTGTGGCTAATACGCTATAGAATGTCCTAGGGTTATATTGTAATCTTCACAAAACTTCTCCATATTCTTAGACTCTAATGCGGTCGTGTTATATGTTATGATATTGATAGGAAATACAAATATCAACAAGATGTTTGTCTCCAGAAATTGAATGTTGACTACATCAGTAGCCTGCTTCATTGGAATTGCTTCTATCCATTTCGTGGAGTAATTTGTGGCCATGAGTATCCATATATGTTGCGCCAAGGATTGTAGATTGATTTCCCCTATAAAATCCAAGCCCCATTTCATGAAAGGATCTTTGACTGAGATAGGTTTCATCGGCAGGGGTTGCAACTTTCTCCTTCCATTGAAAATATGACACTCATGGAAATTGGAGACTTCTATGGATACATCTGCAAATATGTTGGGCCAATAGTAACCTTCTCTTAGGATTTTATTCACAGTGGTTTTCCAGTAGTGATTTCCTCTGCATTCTCCTTTGTGGAATTCTTTGATAGCTCATTTCGCGTCATATTCCAACAAACAACTCAGTAATATCCCTCCGGGATTTTTCCAATACAGTGAGTTATCCAAGATGTAGAACTTAAAAGATTTGAGCTTTAAAAATATGGCCTTGGTCTTACTTAAACCCGAAGGGACTTGTAGATTCCTCAACAAATAGATGATTTATGCATACCACGATGAATCGATGAACTTTTCAGACTCCTGTGCAGTTGTTTCTTCCTGAGGATTCTCTGACAGATCAGTGATGAAGTTGATTCCCAAAGTGTCATAGTTTGACTGCACCATCATATTTTCAAGGCCCTGACCCTTAATCAGCTTTGTGGGCTTGATTTTGAGTTCATATTCCATCATGGCCACTATCCATTTCCCTCTTCTTCCCTCGGGGTCAGGCTGAGTCAAGATATCCTTGACTGAGTTGTTGGGCACGTAAGTGATAATGTGGGAGTGTAATATGTATGTTATGAACTCCTTTATGGATTTTACTAAGGTGTACACTTGTTTCTCCATACTGTAATACCTTAGTGGGTATTCCTTCAATGTTTGGCTGAAATAGGCTATAAGCTTCTCAAAGCTCTGATCATCTTTTTGTAACAGCACGCCAGTGATCGTATGCTTTGACGTGAACGAGAACAAGATGAAATCGTTCATGAAGTCTGGGTCGGCTAACACGAGAGATTTAGTCAGTGCTATCTTGATCTCTTCAAATGACTTCCTAGATTTGGGGGTCCATTTGATCTCGTTCCCCTTTCTGAGCATACAGGTGATATGTTTTATAATTTCTTCTAAGTTTGGGATGAATCTCCTCAAGAAATTTACTGTCCCTAGGAAGGACTACACCTACTTTTTTCTACATGGAGTGTTGATTTTCAGGATTCCTTCAACCCTGTTGGGGTCTATTTTTATACCCTCTTTCGAGATGATGTGCCTCAAAATATTCCCTTCTTGCATCCCAAAATGTGACATTTTTGGATTCAATGATATGCCGAATTTCCTGCATTTCTAGAAGACCATATTCATATTCCTGTGGTGTTGTTCGTCGGAGTTGGAGTACACTTTGATGTCATCTAGATATATCACAATAAATTTTTCCTTCTTATCAGCAAATTCTATGTCCATTTCCCTCTAGAAGGTATCTCCGACATTCATCAAACCGAAAGGCATCTTAGCATACATGAACGTCCCCCATAGTGTCATAAAATACATCTTTTCCCTATCATCCAGGTGTACTAGGATCAAATTGTAACCCAAAAAACCATCCAGCATGGACATCTTCTGGGAGCCCACCACCTTTTGCAGAATATAGTCCATTTTAGGGAGTGAGTAGTGGTCCTAGAGGGACACTTTTTTCAAGTTTTGAAAATCCACACAAAATCTTATTTCACCACTCTTTCTTCTTACAAGCACCAAGTTGGACACCCATTTAGAAAACCTTAAATAAATGATAATATTAGCTTCAAAGAGTTTATTTACCTCTTTTTATATTAGTGGCATCAGCAGGGGATTTATCCATCTCAGCTTTTGTTTGAAGGGCTTCTAGTCTTCTTTGAGAGGAATGACGTGTTGAATCTCTTTGATGTCATAAACCTTTAAGTCATCATAACTCCAAGAAAAAACATCAGGGAAATCCTTCATGAGATTGATGTAATATTGTTTGACCTCTGGACTGAGCATTTTCGACAATTTGATTATTTTCAGGCTCTCCTAGGTCCTGATGTTTCAATATTTGACATCCGTATTATTTGCAGTGATCTTGGTATTTCTAGCCACATCGTTTTCGTCAAAAATATTTTCCAACAAAACTAGCCCCTTTGGGATGATATTATTTTTCAGTTGTACTATGTCCCTTCCCACTATCTATTTCTAGAAAGGGTCATCATTACTGCATGCATTTGGGCTCTCATCTTCGCCGCAACAAAATTAATCATCAATGTTTATGTTAGTAAATTTATCACTCATTTGGAGAAATCTCTCCACTTGTTTGTCGTCCTCAAACACCTTCCAATATTTGATATTATCAGGCACTGTCGGCCTATGTTTGAATTCGATCTCATATTTTATGTTGGGAAAGACGGGAATTTTAAAAACTGAGGCCGAGGTGGCCAATGCATTAGTGATTTGATTTTTCCCCCTCTACAAATTTTGTCGGAATATGAAAGTATTAAAAGGAATCAAGGTGAGACAGTGCAAGATTACTGCACTCATTTCAATAACCTGTACAACGCAATCCCATCTGAAATTAAACCTCTAGAGGGTTTGGCCTTTGATAAAATTCCCCGATGTTTTTGATGCTGACATGTCATACCAACTAAGGGAAAGAAATTCTACCACCATGGAAGACATGCAGAAAAATGCTATAAGTGTTTGGGCCAATTTGTTGGCAAAAAGGGAATGTTAGAGGTTAGAGAGGAGAGTCACAATTAAACAAGAACCTTCCACATCGACCTCAGATTCCAAATTAGATTCTTTGGCCAGATCAGTGGAAAGAATGATGGAAAGACTTACTGTGTCAGACATAAATCCTTCGAGAGAAAACCCACCAACTCCTTAGGTTTGGAACCCTAACTTTAGGAGAAACCCTCCTCAAGTCAGACAGAGAGATCCTATGGATCAAAGAGAGTAGAGGGGTCTAGATCAGCAGATCATACCTCCCCTACAAGAAAACTATGCTAATGAAGGGGAGGAAGTGGCTGAGGAATTGGAGGATACTCACATTAATCTCATGGGCATTCACAACAACGAAGCTATTTTCCTTACCCAAGAAGAGCAAGAATTTTTTCTTCTCAACCAAACAAAAGTAAGTGAAGAAGATGAAGATGCAAAACAACAGGCATTCGAAAATGCCATTTTGGAGGTACACTGGCAGTATAATCTATGGAGTAAAAAGACAGAAGGGAGTTCCCCAAAAAAGGTGATTGAAACGAAGAAGATAGTCGAAACCAAGAAGGCCTTTGAGCCAGCTGCCGAGAAGATTCCTAAGAAGGTCACTGTCAAAGCTTCCGAGAAGAAAAACCTTACTATTCTGAAAAATTCATCACAGCCCGAGGTTTCACCTACTAACCCACCAAGTACCTCCGGCCAGAAGAGCGCGGTGGACAAACCAAAATTAATGAGCCAAGGCAAAGCTCCTACACCCTTTAGCCTTGAGGGGGAATTAGCCAAAGTAAAAATCCCCATCCCACTTTCAGAGTTGATGAACAAGGACATTTATCCTTCATAGGTGATCAAAGCACTAACCATTGAACCTGACATAGGCATGAAGGCCTTAACCATAGGATCAACGAATCATTTAGATACCCTGAACCTTACAAATGATCAACCCGAACTTATTTTCGGACCTGAAGTAGATGGTCAAGATGATACTAGTGAGGTCGCTCCTTTCTACATCAGTCTAAACATACATGACCTAATATTGCATAACACTATGCTGGATTCGGGTGCTTCCCACAATCTGATGCCCAAAGCAGTAATGGAGAAACTGGGGCTGGAGGTCACCAGACCTTACAAGGATTTACACTCATTTGACTCCAATAAAGTTAAATGTATTGGTTTGATCAAGGACCTATGCATCACCTTGGTTTAGATTCCTTCAAAGAGCATAGTGATGGACGTGGTAGTTGCAGACATCCTGTAGAAGTATGGAATGTTTCTATCCCGGTCTTGGGGGGCTAAGTTGAGAGGTACCCTGTAGCTAGATATGTCTTATGCCACTATCCTAGTTTTCGGGCAACAAATAAGGCTATACAGAGAAACATTGATGAAGTACATGGTCAGTAGCCAAGAAAAACTGTACAACTATCCCCTCTACTCTGCGCCTGATTTAGATTCGTTTATCTTGTACAATGATGGCAACACGGGAGAGAAAGATACTCAGCTGAGGGAAGAGACATCTAGTCAAGATGAAGGCCAATAAATCATTGAGGTAGTAAGGATGAAGAAGATGATAACTGAAGAGTTACCCACTGATTTCTGGAGCATGGATTTTCATGGAGTTGTGAGCAAAGAAGGAGCTCGAGCAGGAGTCTGGATACATAACCACAGAAACAGGTATTCAGAAAACCATTCTTACAAATTAAATTTCCAATGCACTAACAATATTGTTGAGTATGAAGCCTTGATGCTCGGTCTGAAGATTTTGAAAAAAGTTAGTGCTAAATAGATAATGGTAAGAGGTGACTTTGAATTGATAATCAAGCAAATCAAAGGTGAGTACGCTGTGAAACACCCACGTCTTAGAGCTTATAGGAACATTGTTCTTGATTCCTTGAGATGTTTTACTGAAGTTGACTTGCAGGTAATGTCGAGGGGACAAAACATTCTGGCGAACGGATCGGCTATGTCAGCAGCCACCTGTAAGATTCCCTTCCGCCCGAATCATCCATACAATGTTGAGGTGAAATGCAACCCAACCATTCCCAACAACATCAGGTACTGGCAAGTGTTTGGCAAAGATGATCAAATCAAAGACTTTTTGCAGTGTAAAAACGATTTTGAATGTACAAATATAGATTTAGAGAACGAAGATGAAAATGTAAATAGTTCTGATTTTGAAATTGATAGTGTAAATAGCGTAGATTCAGGAGAATTAAGTGATGATGAAATGGATGGTGATGTTTTACATTTGAAAAGAAATGTTTTGCCTAGAGGTCTGGTTCCTTTCGAGGACTTGTTTGATTTTAACGATGTAGCCAAAAAACCAAAAATTGAAGCACATGGGAAAGAGGTAGAAGACTGTAATATAGGGACTGAGGAGAAACCCAGGATAGTCAAACTGTCTAAATCATTACCCCCAGAACAAAAACTCAAATACATTGAGTTGTTCAAAGAATATTCGGATGTCTTTGCCTGGGGTTATGAGGATTTGAAAGCTTATGATACCAGCATCATACAACACAGTATTCCAATAAGGGAAGACCAAAAACCATTCAGGCAGAAACTTAGGAGGATAAATCCCAAGTTGCTCCCTCTGATACAAAAGGAAATCAAAAAAATGTACGATACCAAAATCATAGTCCCGTTGTGTTTTTCCAAATGGGTCTCTACTTTGGTCCCTACACGTAAGAAATCTAGGGAAATCAGACTCTGCATAGATTTCCGAAATCTGAATAAAGTCTCCCTGAAGGATAATTACCCTTTGCCGAAAATGGACCACATCCTACAAAGGGTGGTCAGGTCCAATCGAATTTCTCTGCTGGACGGTTTCTCGGGCTACAATCAGGTCCTAGTTCACCCGGATGACCAAGACAAAACCACTTTTACCACCCCATGGGGCACTTTCATGTATGTGAAAATGCCTTTTCATCTGATGAATGCAGGAGCCACATTCCATAGGGCGATGGATATCGCCTTCGTGGAAGAATCAGGTAAGTTTATTGTTGTCTATTTAGATGACATAATTGTGTTTTCTCGATCTGATGACGAACACCTGCGACACCTCAGACGAGTTTTCAAGAAATGTAGAAGGTTTGGGATTTCCTTAAATCCTAAGAAAATCCTTTTCAGGTTAGAGGAAGGAAAAATGCTAGGACACATCATTTCCAAAGATGGAATCAAAATAGACCCCAGTAGAACCAAGGCCATACAAAAATTAGAACACCCCAGGAACCTCAAGGAACTACAGTCTTTTATCAAGAGAATAAACTTTCTACGAAGATTCATTCCCAATATGGCAGAACTCCTCAGAAACATTACAAATATGATAAAAAGGATGTAAAAATAAAATGGGACTCTGAGTCCAGACAGTCTTTCGAACAAGTCAAACGAGCACTCACAGAAGCCCCTGTTTTGATCAGTCCTGATTTTACTAAGGATTTCTATCTCTTTTCTTTCACTTCCGAACATACTATAGAAATGGTGTTACTGCAAAATAATAGTGAAGGGTATGAACAACCCATAGATTTCTTTATCAAAGAGTTAAGAGACACTGCTCTGAATTACAAGATAATGGAAAAACAAGCTTTTGCTTTGGTAAAAGCCATAAAAGACTTTAGAGTCTACATTCTTCATTCCCACACCATAGCATATGTTCCGAACGCGGTAGTAAAAGACATTTTGACATAGGACAACCCTGATGGAAGAAGGGGAAAATGGATTGTTGTTATTTTAGAATACGATATAGAGATTAAGCCAACAAAGCTAATCAAGGGTCAAGGCCTAGCAAAATTAATGGCTGAATCAAATTTCCAGGCTCTTGACATTGATTTTTTAGCTGCAGCAGATGAACAGGGCGAGATGGTAAATCCAAGTGTAAGAGAGGTATTTCTCAACTGTCCATGGTATGCAGACCTTATATTTGTTTTGCAAAATTTACAAGCTCCCCCTGGTTTGACTAAGACTAAAGCTAGATTTTTGAAGTTGAAAGCCTTGAAATTCTGTATTTTAGAAGGCAATTTGTATTGGAAAGATCCTGCAAGCATTCTGTTAAATTGTTTACTGAAAGATGAAGCTGATAAAGTGTTACAAGAGTTTCATGCAGGAGAATGTGGTGGCCATTTGAACTGGAAGGTCACAACCAACAAAATACTCAGAGCGGGATTCTATTGGCCCACCCTGTTCGCCGATGTGCATCAAAAAGTGACAGCATGTCATCAATGTCAGTTGTTTGAAGGAAAAAGAAAACTCCTTCCTCTCCCCCTAAAACCAATCTCAGTTGAAGCCCCTTTCCATCAATGGGGACTGGACTTCATTGGAGAAATACACCCCCCTTCTTTAGGCCAAAACAGGTGGATTCTCACTGCCACTGATTATTTTACCAAATGGATCAAAGCAGTACCAAGCAGGCAAGCCACCAACTTATTATCAAATTCCTTGAAAATAATATTTTGTCTCGCTTTGCATGCCTAGAAAGATTATAACTGATAATGCAGCTGCTTTTCGGTCGAAGAAGCTCATAGATTTCTGCAATCAGTATCACATTGGTTTGGGGCATTCCACAGCCTACTACCCTTAGGGGAATGGGCTGGCAGAATCTTCAAACAAAACCTTGGTAGGTATCATCAAGAAAACATTGCAGGAAAACAAGAATTCACGGCACAACAAGTTGGTGTTCGCATTATGGGCTGACAGACTGACCATCAAAAGGTCAATTGGTATGTCACCATACCAGTTGGTCTATGGAACAGAGGCAGTTTTCCCCACTTCTTTAGGAGTCCTTGTCATGAAGTTGCTTCAATATGTACAAGCTGAGCCAAATGAATCACAGAGAAGGATCAACCAGATGATCCAGTTACAACAATCTAGAGAAGAAGTTTTCAACAAGACTCAGGTAATCCAAGAAAACATCAAGAAGATCTTTGACAAACGAACCAAGGAGGATGATTTTGAGCTAGGAGATTTGGTGTTGAGATGGGATGCCAGAAATGAATACAATGGAAAGCATGGGAAGTTTGAAATTCTGTGGATAGGACCATATATGATCCAATCTTTCAGGGGAAACAATGCTTTCTTGCTAAAAAACGTTGATGGGACAGATCTGCTAGGAGGACCTATGAATGGCAGAATGCTGAAACATTATGTGCCACCTTAATAGAGATTCGAGTTTTCATTCTCCATTGTACATACCATTTTTATTTTTATTTTTCACTTGCATTTTCTGAGTGAAGAACATTAGTCAGTTGGTTGAAGCCCGAAGAGAAGGCCCTAAGCTGTTGACCACTGTTTTTCCAATTTTTGAGAATAAAACCAACGAAGGCTACTAGGCAGAAATTTTCAGAATGACAGGAACCAAGATTCTTGGCACTTCACAGGGAAAGTACCATCCCCAGGTGGAGCCGTTGTTATCACCCTATAAGTTATAGGATCAACTGGTGACTGGGATATTATCTGTCTCTAGTGTTTTTATTGACAAATGATTTTTCATTTTGCAAATAATTTGAAAAGAAAAGAAAAGAAGAAATAAAAGAAATGAAAAAAGAAAAGAAAAGAAAAAAGGAAAAAGAAAGAAAGAAAAAGAGGGCATAAAAGAATTGCAATAAAAGCCCCATGCAATAATAGTAACTTGGTCCATACCTTTCAAGCATGGCCAAGTTCTTTTTAAATTTTAATGTTGATAGGGTAGTGAATGAATTTGGCTAAACAATTTAATCTTAGCCAAAGTATCTAGGTTAGATTAGTGAATAAATCTGACAAAACTATCTAATCTTTGTCAGATAGCCCCAGGGTAGAGTAAATTCTTAACCCAACAGTTTAATCTGGGTTAATTGTCATAGGAAGATAGGTTAGTATGTAGGCTAGTTGCTTTATTGTTTCATTCCAATAAAACCAGCGTGATGTAAATGTTGCACCATGTTTCACATGCTTCGAAGATGATTTGGTCGAGGCCCCATGGTGGTGTCTACTTGAAAAGTTTGGGGAAAAACCCATAAAATACATTTATCCTAAGTTTTTGCCAGTGCATGTGTTTTCCTCTCCCAATTTATGCTCCCTACACATATCGAAGGTCCTGATCATGGCGCCTAGATCTATGGTGCATAGAGCATTCCAGACCCCCTCGACCGTCCTACTTTTAACTGGGGGGGTCCAGAATCGCTGATAACATTCCCACGTATTTGGACGGCCCAGGTTTGAGCGCTTAAATCAACGGTCAAGATTGGATTCCGGACCCCCTCATCCATTCTGCCTTTAATGGAGGGGGTGTCCGGAATGAGTGATAAAGTGTGTGCTTAGATCTACAACTCAGAAATAGGCGCACATATCAACGACCCTACATGGATTTTGGACCCCCCTGGATGATCTGCTTTTAACTGAGGGGGGGGTCCAAAATGGTTTTCCCCCTCTGGCGGGTCCCTTGTTATACGTGACGTTATTCTATTTGCCCCAAAGTCCCGTCACCATATACTATCTGACAGACCCCTGTCACTTATGGACGTCACCTTCCACTTGTTCCCGAGTTAGTCACATCCCATAACTGTTGGTAGTCCCCTTCCCCCTTTCACTCATGGCAAGCCCCTTATTATGACTTTTACCTCCAATCCCTAGCCACCATGTCACCCATTCGTATCTTTCAGCCACTGTCACCTGCCATCTCAACCCCAAAGGACCCTTTGTCCATTTATTACTGGATAACCTATCCATTATCCCACTGACCTGTCTCCCGCGCCCAACCGACCCCAGTTTAAATAAAACTGTCATTATTTCCCTTAGTTTCTCTATTCACCCATCACACCAAAGAAATTCATCACTTAATCCTCCGTTACATTCTGTCACCCTCATCCACAGTCAGTCACCCCCACTAATGTTGTGTTTATTGCAGGTACTGTTGCTGAAATGGCGCCAAAGTCCAAACCAGTGGAAGGAGAGGAGAATTTGTTTCTCTTGCCTCCTGTCGACCTGGACAAGATCCCACTGGTTGACAAAGACCGATTAATTGTAGATATCAAATGCGATTTTGATTTCTTAGATCTCCAGTCATGGCTCAGGGAAGTTTTCCTAGACTAGAGTGATGAAATCGGACTCTGGGAGTCCAATTTACCCCTTTACCTCTTTCCCCAGATCCACCATTTTCTCGAGTTTGCGCTTAAGTGTCAAGCCCACTATATTCCCGAACAAAGAGCCATCATCTCCTTGTCCGTAGAAATCCTTTTCCTCATCAAACCCGAGTCCATAAACCAGATGATGCAAATTCCCTGTGTCGACTCTGCGTCTCCTTTCAACCTAGAAATCCTTACAGAGTTGTATCAGAAAATGACTTTTCCCCAAAGAGCTCAAATATTCGAGCTTTTCCTTCCCACATCCGCTCAATTCGCTTCCACAAATCCCCCTTACCTGTCGTCCATGTTCTCCACTAAGGGAAACCAGGTCATTTCTTCCCTTTGCGGTCTGTTGGGATACTATTCTGATCAGTGGGTAGATGAGCAAATTCTGGGTTTTCTATCCATTTTCTCCACTGATGAAAAGCCCACCACCCAGTTTGATTTCAGCACATTCTTGGCAAACAATATTCACGAATAATTCGTGAATTTTGGCATGGAAGGCATGTTCATATATTTGTCAATACTAGCCTACTTGTTTGTTTTCTTCCATGCGGATAAATTTTGTTTTTCCATGAAGAAGATGGATGCAGATGGTAGACCTCAGGAAGTCATAGCATGGACCTCCTTGCTGAAGCACAACTCCACAGAGTACATCTTCATGGCATTCATCGATCTGTTTTACCACCCTATGGTAAGAATGTTGAGTAGTAGGCCCGAACCTCGGATAAATGACGAAGTCTAGAGAATCATGCATCTCTCAGACAACACAAAGACCAGGGATTGGTACCTGTATCAAAATCATACCGAGATCAGAGTATACGGGTGGGAATTAGCACCTTATAAGCTGCCCAAGTATTTTCTGGTTAAAATCTTCTCTTTAGAATATATAAGGCAGATTATGAATTCAGATGATATCTATTTTGTATCATTGAAGAAAAAGAAGCATCCTAGAATCAAGGGGAAGATTGGCTCCTTCATCTGCAACATTCGTGGCACTGGCGAAGAAGCAAAATGGATGTTGAGAGAAATGAAATTCTTCCTAATATTCCCATGGCATTATGATCCATGCGGGATCATCTCAGAAATGCGGGTGAAGAACAAAATCATCTCGTACGTTCATGAAGCTAGGTCTGAGGTGGAAAAATTTGCAAATCAGACAGTGTGGGAGCCCAACACATTGGTCGAAGTGGAACAATAGGCTCCCCCAACCACTGTGCCACCTACGACCATGCCACAAGTCCCAAAGGAGAAGAGGTCGAGGCAGGATTTATCTCCACCTGTCACTGAGGTATCTTCCAAGGAGTTCTAGCTGCACACTAAGAGGGCTAAGACTTCATCAGTCCCTGGTCCGACAGGCGAAAAAGAAGCCCCGCCTATCAAAGTGACCAAGTCGGTTATTCCTCCTTTTGGTTCGAGCCTACATAAGGACATCATCCCAGCATTGCCAAAGAAATCCTCAGACTCCCCATTGAACACTCAGCCAGGCAAGACTGGGCCCAAGCTGAGCATTTTTGAAAAGTATGAGTTGATCAAGAAAAAGAATCAGACCCTTACCAGCAGTACTTGCGCTTAGTTCTAGAAGTAGACGTCGACAACACAGCATAGGTTGTTATCTACATTTGACATAGAGAAAGGCAGGATGCACATGGCCTTCCTCCAGGCAAAGGTGCCTGATCCCCAGGTTATCACCGACTACAAGAGGGCCACCTTCGAATTCCAGACGAAGGATGTGCACCCAGCCGATCAGATGGATCTGCAGAAGTAGACCAGAGAAATGGTTTTCTATATGTTGGAGCATGCTTCCACTTCTGTAGCCAAATTGTAGGTGTCACTGAACAATGTTCAAACATAGATCAAAATGGATAAGATTTCATCATTCGCAAAGGATAATAGGATCAAAACTTTGGAGGAGTTGGTCCTCAATATCGGCTATGACCCTTCAAACGTCAAAGCAGTGGAGGAAATGATAAATAAGAAGAATGCTGATATAGCATCCTTGAGAAAAAAACTGAAGCTCCCGCCCACAGAGGACTCGCAGGCGAAGGAGATAGCAGAGAAAGAAGGCGAGAAGGATGAGATGCTAAAGATGCTCATGGAGAAGAACGCACATCTTAGAGAAATGGAAGCTGAGATGGAGAAACTATTAAAAGCAGGTGACAGAGCAGCTCAAGCAGGAATTACAGCAGCTCCAAAAACAAACAGTGGAAGGAAAGACATTTTTCGAGGTCAAAGAGAGTGTATGGACAAACATCACTAAGTCCATGAATGAGATATGGCCCATGATCCAGATCATGTTTGAGAGGAATGAGTTAGTCCAGAGGAGTAAACAAGCCATTGAAAAGATCAGAGTAGAATTGGGAAATAGGCCAACACAGGAAAACGAGATCATCAAGTTCCTCAATTCTAAGACCAGGGAGGAGCTGGAAGAGATGGAGATTGAAGACAGAAAAGAGACCATCCTCAAAGTCAAAAGAGTTTTGACCAAGAGAGGACTAATGCTTCAGCTGAAAGAAAAGGTTTAGGCCATGGACCAGGGGGTACAAAGGTTCTTCAGTAAAATTGAAGCTCTCTAGAAGAAAGGTCTACCTGGTCTGAAGGTTATTAATGATAAACTGATGACACTCCCAGATTACAAGAAGATATTGGCTGAGGTGTCTAAGGATAGTTCAAAGTTTGCAGGGATTCAAGGGAGCATCATCGGTAAGGCATTTCTAGACGCCCTTCAATGGGATATCAGCATCCAACATGAAATTCGATACATATTCCTCACCAAGCCTACATTCGCTAAGTATATAGAAATGGACGAAGTGTATCGAAGATTGCTCAAAGTCAACATGCCCAGTTATATCATATGGGAGGAACTCTGAAATCTGATTGATTAGCAGATGAGCTACCCAGGTCCAGTCAGCTACCCAGTCAGATGAGGTCATGCAAAGGCTTCATCAACGGTCTACCCAAAAATTAGCGTGCAGTTACACCGAGTCATCAAGCAGTTCCTAGATTTAGGAAATTTGTTAAATTAGTTAGGCTAAAAATAGATTTAGCACATCTTGGTCATTTATGATAGGAACGTTTTGTAATTTGAGTTATAAAAACTTCACCTTTCGAAGTATTGAGGGTTGTTGATATTCACACTCTGAAGCTATCAGACAGTAATATTTTTGAAGAGATCTTTCATTAATAAAAGGGAGGTACTTTTATAGGATTCTTGCGTATATCCGCTGGTGATGTTTACTCTCTAAGTTGAATGTTATTCTTGCTTTGTGATCATATTGTTTTCTGAAACTAATCTTTAACAGTAACGAATGTTGCAGGATTTATCTTGTATACCCCGTTTCTGACTCGAAATATTTTAGTGTTTATCTTCTGGTGTTTTCAATTAAGAAATTCTTAACTGCTTCTTAGTTGAAATTATCTTTTTCATCTTTTCTTCTATCCATCATTTAAGCTACTAAAAGATCCAGTGATTATATTAGCTCTCCCTGTGAAATTTTTTCCTTTGCTTTTTTGGTTGGTATTTCATATTTTATTAAACACAGACCCCATAGCCCAATGGATGTGTAGACTGTCTCAACCAATTCAAAAAACACTTTGACAACAAAATCAACCTATCTCTTTACCTAGCCTAATATCTAAAATTGGAAACATAGCTAAATCATATAGAGATATCCCTCTCTGAAGTTGGAAGGGCTAGATCATAGCTTCAAAAGTGGTTGGATAAAGTTACCTTTGTAGATTTCTTCTATTTCTCAACCTCTAGGAAATTTACCAAGTACTAACACAACCTAAAACTTATTGACACAGTTTTAACCAGATGCAACATAAGCTTAGGGCCTTCACTTCGGGCTTCAATTTTCTTCCAACACACTGACTCAAAATAGAAATAAAATGATTATTTACAATGAAATGTGATTTAAATGGACTTTATTGCACTAGATAGTGTTTGAGGAACTTGTCGTTTACAGGCCCCCAACCAACGCACTCTCCATTTAGTTCTTCCAAACAAAAGTGTTATTTCCGCGATATGCACTGATTTTGAATGGACCCGTCCAAAGATGATACAAATTTCCATGTTTTCCTTTATCTTCACTCCTCGCGTCCCATTTCAGCACCAGATCCTGCAACTGAAATTCCTCCTACTTAGAGTGTTTGTCGAAGGTTTTCTTCATCCTCTCCTAGTGGACTTGTGATCGATTGTACACCTGCTCCCTCATATGTTGTGTGTGAATCGGCTGATTTATTCTCCTCTATGTGTCATCTGGCTCGACTTCTTGTTCTTGCAGCAACTTCCTAACGGGCAAGCCCAGTGAGGTGGGGAAAATCACATCTGCTCCATATACGATCTGGAATGGCGACGTTGATATGGAATTCTTGGTAGTGACTTGGTCCGCCCATAGCGCATAAATAATATTTTTATGTCAGGCCCTTTTGTTATCCTCTAGGAGTCTCTTGATGATCCTGGTCAAACTTTTATTTGACAATTCTGCTAACCCATTTCCCTGTGGGTAATACGCTAAAGAATATCCTAGGGTTATATTGTAATCCTCACAAAACTTATCCATCTTCTTAGACTTTAATGCGGCCGTGTTATCTATTATGATATTGATAGGGAATCCAAATATCAACAAGATGTTTGTCTCCAGAAATTGAATGTTGACTACATCAGTAGCCTGCTTCGTTGGAATTGCTTCTATCCATTTCGTGGAGTAATTTGTGGCCATGAGTATCCATATATGTTGCGCCGAGGATTGCATATTGATTTCCCCTATAAAATCCAATCCCCATTTCATGAAAGGCGCTTTGACCGAGATAGGTTTCATCGACAGTGGTTGCAACTTTCTCCTTTCATTGAAAATATGACACTCATGGAAATTGGAAACTTCTATGGATACATCTGCGAAGATGTTGGGCCAATAGTAACCTTCTCTTAGTATTTTATTCACAGTGGTTTTCCAGTAGTGATTTCCTCTACATTCTCCTTTGTGGAATTCTTTGATAGCTCATTTCGTGTCATATTCCAACAAACAACTCAGTAATATCCCTCCGGGATTTTTCCTATACAGTGAGTTATCCAAGATGTAGAACTTAAAAGATTTTAGCTTTAAAAATATGGCCTTGGTCTTACTTAAACCCGAAGGGGCTTGCAGATTCCTCAACACATAGATGATTTATGTATACCACGGTGAATCGATGAACTTTTGAGACTCCTATACAGTTGTTTCTTCCTGAGTATTCTCTGACAAATCAGTGATGAAGTTGATTCCCAAAATGTCATAGTTTGACTGCATCATCATCTTTTCAAGGCCCTGACCCTTAATCAGCTTTGTGGGCTTGATTTTGAGTTCATATTCCATCATGGACACTATCCATTTCCCTATTCTTCCCTCGGGGTCAGGCTGAGTCAAGATATCCTTGACTGAGTTGTTTGGCACGTAAGCGATATTGTGGGAGTGTAATATATATGTTTTGAACTCCTTTATGGATTTTACTAAGGCGTGCACTTGTTTCTCCATATGGGAAATCCTTCAATGTTCGGATGAAATAAGCTATAGGCTTCTCAAAGTTCTGATCATCTTTCTGTAACAGCATGCCAATGATCATATGCTCTGACGTGAACAAGAACAAGATGAAATCATTCATGAAGTCTGGGTCGGCTAACACGAGAGCTTTAGTCAATGCTATCTTGATCTCTTCAAATGACTTCCTAGATTTGGGGGTCCCTTTGATCTCGTTCCCCTTTCTGAGCATACAGGTGATATGTTTTATAATTTCTTCTAAGTTTGGGATGAATCTCCTCAAGAAATTTACTGTCCCTAGGAAGGACTACACCTCCTTTTTTCTACGTGGAGTGTTGATTTTCAGGATTCCTTCAACCTTGCTGGGGTCTATTTTTATACCCTTTTTCGAGATAATGTGCCTCAATGTCTTCCCTTCTTTCATCCCAAAATGTGACATTTTTGGATTCAATGATATGCCGAATTTCCTGCATTTCTAGAAGACCATCTTCATATGCCTGTGGTGTTGTTCATCAGAGTCGGACTACACTGTGATGTCATCTAGATATATCACAATAAACTTGTCCTTCTTGTCAGCAAATTCTATGTCCATTTCCCTCTGGAAGGTATCTCCGACATTCATCAAACCGAAAGGCATCTTAGCATACATGAATGTCCCCCATAGTGTCATAAAATCCATCTTTTCCCTATCATATAGGTGTACTAGGATATGATTGTAACCCAAAAAACCATCCATCATGGACATCTTCTGGGACCCCACCACCTTTTGCAGAATATAGTCCATTTAAGGGAGTGAGTAGTGGTCCTTGAGGGACACTTTTTTCAAGTTTCAGAAATCCACACAAAATCTTATTTCGCCGCTCTTTCTTCTTACAAGCACCAAGTTGGAAACCCATTTAGAAAAACTTAAATAAATGATAATATTAGTTTCAAAGAGTTTATTTACCTCTTTTTCTATTACTGGCATCAACAGGGGATTTATCCATCTCAACTTTTGTTTGAAGGGCCTCTAGTCTTCTTTGAGAGGAATGACGTGTTCAATCTCTTTGATGTCATAAAACTTTAAGTCATCATAACTCCAAGCAAAAACATCGGGGAAATCCTTCATGAGATTGATGTAATCTTGTTTGACCTCTAGACTGAGCATTTTCGACAATTTGATTATTTTCAGGCTCTCCTAGGTCCTGATGTTTCAATATTTGACATCCTTATTGTTTGTAGTGATCTTGGTATTTCTAGCCACATCGTTTTCGTCAAAAATATTTTCCAACAAAACTAGCCCCTTTGGGATGATATTATTTTTCAGTTGTACTATGTCCCTTACCACTATCTAGTTCTAGAAAGGGTCATCATTACTGCATGCATCTATGCTCTCATCTTCGTCGCAGCAACATTAATCATCAATGTTTATGTTAGCAAATTTGTCGCTCGTTTGGAGAAATCTCTCCACTTGTTTGTCGTCCTCAAACACCTTGCAATATTTGATATTATCAGGCACTGTCGACCCTGTGTTTGAATTCAATCTCATATTTTATGTTGGGAAAGATGGGAATTTTAAGAATCGAGGCCGAGGTGGCCAATGCATCAGTGATTTGATTTTTCCCCCTTGGGATCACCGATAGATTATACTCTGAGAATTCTTCGAGGAGGTCAAACACTAGGTTTATGTACGCTCCCAGCCTGGGTGTTTGGATTGATATATTCCTTTCACCTGGTTTATAACCAGCTCAAAGTCCCTATGCACTACTATCCTCTTTGTGCCTAATTATTTCAAAGCCTTCAAGCCCAAAATCATTGGCACATACTCGACCATGTTGTTTGTACAATTGAAAACAAGCTTGTATAAGAAGATTTTTGTGCCCACCTTGGGAGGGATTATCCACATCTCGTTCTCTATGCGATTTCTTGAGTCGATGCACTCTACTGCTCATCGTACAGCTTTATCGTCGACGGTCATGACGATCGTCGATTCTTCCTCTTCAAAACTAAGGTCTTTGTAGAATATGGAGGAACCAACCTTAGTGTTGACAGAGTATATAGGATGGTTATTTGGCTACGTCTTACTTCTTACCATGTATTTCAGCAACACTTCTCTGTATAACTATCTCTCTTGGCCAAAGATAGGAATCATGGTGTATGACATGTCCATTTGCAGAGTTCCCTTTAACTTTACAGCCCACGACTTGGATAAGAACATGCCAAAATTAGCGAGTATGTCTACCATGAACACGTCCATAACCATGTTATTCAAAGGAATTTGGGTTAGTGACACGACCAAGTCTTTGATGAGACACAAGCACTTGAATTTCCTAGAATCAAAAGAAAAAAGGTCCTTATAGGGCCTGGTGATGTCCAAACTCAACTCGTCCATGTTCACCTTTGGAATGAGGTTGTGCGACGTGCCTGAGTCCAACATGGTGTTATGCAGGGTCATTTCATGGAATTTGAGACTGACATAAAATGGGGGAACGTCCTCAATATCGCTTGTCTCCTCTACACGTGGACCAAACAAAATGGAAGGGAGATCTTCTCAGATGTTCAAAGTGTCGGGAGTTTCTCCCTTTTTTAGCATTTTAATAATATTCTCTCAATATTCACCCTTTCTGATAAGTTCGTTAAAATGAACAAAGATTTTGATCTTGGCCATTTCGTGCTCAAAGTTAAAGGGGGAAGAGACATTTTCTACCTCTTTTCCACACACTTTCCAGCTTGTTTCTGACAGTTTCCTTGGGGCCTCTTCCTTTGAATTCACCCTTTTAGTTGCATCTTTGGTCATCTTGTGGAAGGGGTATCCGCCGAATTTTTTCTTATGGGATTTGTCTACTGAGGTTCGACAAGCACCTTTGTTCTCTTGAGGTTGTATTGCTTCTGAAACTGCATGATGACATTGTGATAACCTTTTCTGAACTATTATGTTTCCCAAGACAGTGTCTCATCCATATCAAGCATAATATCTTCATTTTCTCTCATGTATTGATCATGTTCTCCCTTCATAAAAAAAACACGCGTGTCCTTATCATCACAACAATGCATTTGGTCTTGGAACATCTGATCAAAATCCTCATCTGCGTAATTATTTTTGAACGAAGGCCTTGTTTTTTGGTCACCCTTCTCTCTCTACTCCCTCTATCTAATCTGAGGGACCTGGCCCCTTCTGAGGTTCTGATTTCTAGGCTGGGGGTCATGTTGTTCTCAGGAAAAAAGGTTTGTTTCCCAAAGACATTCTTTCCATCATTTTCTCCATTGTCTTCATCATCAAATCGAATTTTTCATCAGCAGAATGAGATGTTAATGGCTGTGCATCCCCTTGGGGTTTATTATCACCTTTGTTAAATCTATATTTGATCTTCCCTAATGCAATCATATTTATCTCGACCTTGATTGTGTCACTCATCATGGCGTCTAGATTTGTTTATCTTCTTTCTCTCAACATCAAGGCATAATCGTTGTCGAAGGAATCGATGTATTGCATCTTGTTGTTGGGAGGGATTTGAACCACTTCCTCACCTCCCCCAAAAAACTCTACGTGAACAACCTCATTTTCGCGTATGCATAGTCTAACTCCTCTAGGTCGACGAAATCATTGAACCAATCCAAATGCTTTTGGGATGAAATGTTCCCTTCAGCATCATAGAGCTTGATCCTATGGCTATAATTCAGGGGTAAATCATGTAGTTAGGCTGGCAGAATGAGGGGGGTGAATCTGGAATCCATGGCTCTAGGAGGGTTAGGGATTTAGGGGACGTTCTTAGGTATCATGGCTTGAAACATCTTCTGGTCGAAGACTATATCGTCCAAACTGGTTTTCGACTTAGACCTAAAGATGGTTTGCTCAAACAAGGCATCAAACTCAAGTTCGTCAATGATTTGCGCATCATCTTTGGGTAAGGACAAGCTTCTATCCAAGTAATAGAATGGTTCCAACACTTGCTGTCTAGTCATGCACAGAAGCTTCTCAAGATCGCACACAGGGTCTACAATGTTTGGGTCAGGATTTTCTTTGGTATACCACATCTTCGGAGAAAGGGTTCCTGAATCACGCTACTTCATGCTGCTGGTCTTTTTGACTGGAGTCTCCAAAGTAAAGGTTTCAGCCAATATATATGTTTTTCCCTCTGTTTCCCTCAGGGATCAAAACTGTAAGTTTAGTCGTTCTCCCAGGGAAAATTTATTTCAATTCTGCCCCCGACAATAGTGCCAGAATGTTAGCTCTCTATAGACTTTGTTTGGATGAACAACAAATGATAGAGGAAACCTACAAACTAGCTTTAAGACCCAAAACTAGCCTTTCGTACCTAGAGAGGGCTCTCTCAGGAGTATTTGTCTCAGTACAAGATATGGCTTTAAGTTGTTAGCTAGATTTAACACGTTTAAATGATAATATCTGGTTCTATTGAAAGAGAGTAAGACCTTGGGCTATGGAGTCAATTTAAGAAAACGATAGAAACGAATGACTTGGTGACTGAAATTGAGAGGATAAAGGCTAAGTAAGAAACAATCTTCAGTTTAAAATCATTGTGTTCGACGAGGGGAAAAACACATGAAGCGACTCGGAGCACCGATGAGGATGAATTCGTAGTTAACTTAAAGGAAACACAGTTTGTATAAATGACATGAATCTAGGGCATTGCATAGTGAATCCCAGGTTCAAAATTACATTCCAATTCAAACATAAATAGATATCAATAAAGAATGCAGGAAGTACGTATGCAAAGAAATAAAAAAATACATCGAACTACTACAATTAGAATCTTTTCATCAAAGCTTCAGGACTTCTACATTAAATTTTGATCAAGCTCAAAACTACATTCAATGGTCATTGTTTGCACTAATTTTTCCAACCAACCTGGCTTACATTGATAGGATAAAATATATAGGCAAGGGTGTCGCTTGGGATGCCCTGCTCTCTAGATACTATCTCTAGAATTAGGAAATTGATTGTTCTTTGTTCAATGAATTTTTGTGTGACGCCTTTTCTAGAAATAGGAACCAACTGTATTCGATCGCATCATAACCGGTTGTCTTTTCCATGGGGGTTTGGTTATCAGCAAGGTCTCGTCATGGGGAGAGTGATGTGTTGATGCCTTCCTTTGATAGGGTATCTAAATGATCAAGTGCTCTGTTAAATTCCCGCCATCCACTATAACAGCCCTGATTTATGTCGCATGCTCATTTGTCAAGGTGCGTACATGGCGAGTGGCTGTTGATTGTCACAATCATTACCAAAATGAAAAAATTGTCTAAGGGCGATGCCTTCTTCAAAAATTTTAAAATATGCACCACGTTTGAGAATACAAGAATGAATTCAGTCAATCATGTTTCTTTTGCGTGCTGGCAAGAGCTGCACAGACTTTCTTCCCGACCACTTCACATTCTCTGAAATGATTCACATTCCTTTCTTTCGACATCCTCTGTGTTTCACATAGTTGTACGATTGTATCCTGCACTTCCCTGAGCTGGCTCTTTAGCCATATCACATTTCCTTCATGACCTTGTGATGCTGACACTTCAAGGGTCTTCGCTGCTAACTATTTTCTTAGTTCTCTATTTTCCTAGTAAATCTCGATGATAGCAAGCTACACTTGATCCAACTACTGATACGACTCTCAAACATGTGTGCTTGTGGCATATGTCCTCCTCGTTCTTCTCCATCTTTCTCGACTTGTACCTTCGACAGGTTCCAGCCAAATGGCGCGCATAAATAATTCTTTGGCATCCTACCTTCCCCAGCTTCCTTGTTCTTCCTTGGACTACACCTTCTCTAGGATATTTGTTGTTGGGGAGACAGGGCTTCCAACATATTTCCTTCTTGTGTAGCCTCTTCCACTCTAGCCTCCACACAGTGTGATATCACCCTTTCTGTGGGTAGAGGGAAATATCCCTTTGGATCCTTGGGGATGTCTGTTGTGAGAAAGAACAAATCCCAGTCATTGCCGAACCATCTTAATTCTTCAAATACCAACAATTTAATCAACAAAACATGAGATAGTTTCCTTTTTGATTGATCTGCTTTAGCCTGGGCACTGTATGCCATCTCTCGGAGGCTGTAGTGTAAGAAAAATGGTAGATTTAATGGTATCCTTCCTATGAAGTGCATCAACAGTCTAATGTGATGTGAATGTATTCTATCGAACCTTCCTTCACATGTGAAATATTTCCTAATCACTCGAAGTAGTTTCTGAAAAGGTTCCTGCAGATATTTACTTGGAACGTCTGTCTCGACTTTCCCACCTAAACAATATCGCTTGATGAAGTCTTCATAGCACCGCAGGTCCAAGGGCATGCCTTTAAACCACCTTTCTCCATGAAGAGGGATCTTTGTTGTGGTTGACATGGTTTCCTCAGTTAGCCAGACAGTGACAACTGAGATCATCACGTGAAATCCATCGAAACTGAGTGAAAACTACTCAGCTAGTCTCATATTGAATCCTTGAATTTTCCTATGAAAGGCCATACACCTAAACTGTTCAAAGGACACTCTAACCTCCATATCTTAATTTCTTAATGTTAAGTTTTGAGGCTCCAGCTCAACGCTTCTTCCACTTCGTGCTCCCTTTCTTATGTTTTGGTAGGTAGCCATGGTGCAACATGTATTTGTCCTACTCATGATGAATTTGACACGGGCCCAAGGAAGAAAATTTGATCAACCTGGGCTTGCGAGAAGAACTATAAACCATGGATAAGCTTGACTGGTGAATAGAATGCTTGCGGAACATCCATAATTTAAAACAGAGTGGGCAGAAGGTGGAATTGTGTTAGGGAACACTAAATTCATGGAGACTGGATATTTCGAAGCAAATTGAAGATTTTCCATAGCACATCCTCACGACGAGTACACTTCAGGGCGTGTAAAGTACAAGAGATAATGAGATGATGATGGCCACTGCACTTGCTGACGTGACTTATGTTAAACAACTCACCTTGACCCGAGGCATGAGAAAACCTCCTTTCTGAAAAGACCCAACTCTTTGGGAACAAACTCGTACTATTTACACATGTTTTGACTCTGACATCCCTTCCTGACTCCAAGGGATAACTGACCACTTGCTAACTTCGACCCCTTTGTTGTTCGGTACCTAACCTCACATATTTTGACACATGGACCATAAATCGACTAAGAATGACTCTAACTAAAAAGAAAATTGACCGCGCTAACACTAGGAACAAAACCCATGTTTCATATTCTTCAAATGTGTCTTCATGTGCACGAAAATCCAGGCCAAATTGACTATCTAGAACTTTTGTTAATTTTGGTTGAATTATTCCTCTTGATTTTAAGGTCCACACATGCAACATGGATGAATTGTGAAACATGTATCTTCATGTCGATGTTGCTATGGAGAAGACCCATGTTCCTGATGTTTCCTTGAAACTCGTGAATATTCCAAATAATGATGGGTACCCGAATGACAATGTTGATGTAGGAATGTTGAACTGCAGTAATGGTACATGAATACTCATCATGCCAATACAAGAATTACAATTCATGAACTATCATTAGTAAACCATGATATAATCATTATTTAATCACTAAAAAATAGAAAATATGATGTATTAACCACATTGGATATAATGATGAATGACGGTGTTTAATTAGGGTGTATGGTGTGTATTAAGAAAGAAATGAAGGAAAAGGTGTAATAATGAATGTACTTATATAACAGAAAATATGGAAAAAGGTATAATAATGAATGTACTTAAATAAAAACTGTCTTATATTGATTCACCCCCCCTTCAATATAAGCATAAGTTCAACACTAAGGACATTGACAGTGATCCTACCTTTGACAGTTTACATGTCTCCTTCTAAGATAGTAGGTTCATGTGGGTCTTACCATTGTTTAGGGATTATGACTACCTGAACAGTCATTGCTTTGACAAATTATCATACAACTTTCAATAGTGGAATTGTAGATAACCTTGTACAATTATTTACTGCAAACACATTTTTAATAAATGAATAGAAAAGATAAAATGGCAAATACACACATTACACATATATTTTTCCCTTGGAAACCCAAACCAGGAAAACTAGCATATTCTATATTCATTCACATCATACATTGTTTACAATACAATATACATATAGGATCTTGTAGCATTCAAAAACCTAATCCAATAACTTGGATTAGTCAACAACCCTAATTCCTTAACCAAAAATAGAAAACCATCAGCGAAAACCATGTGTCAAAAAATGCAAAAAACTATATATATATATATATATATTTGGGATGTTTCCCTCCAACTCCTGCGAAGGGGGGATCCCACCCCCCTGTAACCCCCTTGCGCACCCGACACAATGTAGACACTATATCTAACCATCAAAAGAATATAACATATACCCAACATCCATACTCATTTCAATCAGGGCCGTGAAAATGTGTGTTTACTGCAAGTGCAACACTCACATGATTTTCAAGTGTCACAATCTCCAAATGAAAGATGAAAAAAAATCTAAGCTGAGCTAATATTCAACATCTCTACATGGCAATAATCTCTCTATCAATCCAAGCCATAGGTGTGGTGTTACTATCATAAGGTTTACACCCAATGTGTTGAAGACTGTTGTATCTTGAAGAGAAAGGATTACAAAAGGAATTCTATGCAGGAAATCGAACCTTCTTCCCAATAGACAAGATTTGGTATCTCAATAGAATATGCTCATTGAAATTTCACCTAAGTTGTATCATTCTACACAATACTCACCCTCCTTTGGTGGTGGAGATTATCGATGATTTAAATGGTGTTTGTGAGGTAGAACACTATAATTTTCATTGTGAAACTAAAATGAATTATATATCCTACCATGTTATTTTTTGTTATATTCATTTTTTATTTATTTCCCACATAACCATGCATGGGAAACCCACAAATAATTCACCATCAATAACAGGTGGTAACCAACATAAACCATTGGATTTGATTACAAAGCCTAACCTCGAGAGGATCAATATATTTTAACTCGTGACCTCCCCTATATTGGGAGAAGAGATCTCATGTTTGGCTCATGATTACTTGAGCTAACCTTTACGATTTATCACATTTGATTTTTATCTAAACATTATATTTTTTTCTTACATATATATTTGACTAATATTTAAGTTTTCATAATGTTAATTTTAGTTTGATTTGGATTTTTATGGTGTCACAATTATCTTATATGTGTATTATATTTCAGTACATGATACACATGATATTTATTAGTGAATGATTTGGGTTTACATAATTTTATGGTTCATTGTTTTTTTTAATATCTATTGCATTATCCTTATTATCATATATGATGTTTCCTTCATGGCTTGCAATGAGGTATTCTTTGGTCTCTTTTTTAAAATCTAACTATTGAATGAGATATCTATGTTCTATGATGCAATCGTTTATTGGAGTATAATGAAATTCATTACTAAAATCCATAGATCATTATTAAGATCTAAAATACAATATGTTATACCATGCTGTGTGTTTTTTTATGTCCAAGGCATGATTGTAAAAGAGGAATTTTGTCTCTGACCCATGCAGATACCGATATGTCCCTTCTCACATAATATTTACTCTAGAAAGAGACTTTATTTCAATGTTTGAAGTCTCATAACATCACACAAAATTATAATTAGAGACAAATGAAAACTAAATTACCAAGGAATTTTTTGTTAATTGGTACTAAATATTAATAGCCTTAAATGCATTAAAGATGAAGCATATATTCTTCTACCATCCCACCATTGTGGAAGTAAAATTAAATGAAATGATGGGTAAAATATTAACCATATAAATATCTACCATCCCTAAAATTAAATGAAATGATGGGTAAAATACTAACCTTATTGAATGAATTGTGAACACATTAACCTTTAATTTTTTGGAATATTGGTTGGACACTATTGATTACATTTGAAATTAAAGCATGGTGTGAAGGTTTAAAACACCATGAATTTATAGTTGTCCTCCTAGATGGATTTGCAACTATAATAATAATAGATCAAATCTCTAATTTATGTGTGGCATTGAGAGACATGAAAATCCTAAAGGTGCACCATGTTTACATTATGGTAAAAAAAGTATGATATGATGCATTTCAAGGGATTTATAACTCTATGTTTTATAGTGATAAAGAATGTGATACTTTTTAATATATCATTATGATAAATATGTGATTTTTATGGAATTGAATAAATTATTTTTTATGGATTTATTTTAATTATATATAACTATAGAAAAATATAAAAATATATATTAATATAACATCATAGTAAATATGTGATTTTTTTGGAATTGAATAAACTATTTAAAAATATATATTAATATAGCATAGTAAATATGTAATTTTTTTGGAATTGAATAAATTATTTTTTATGGATTTATTTTAATTATATATAACTATAGAAAAACATAAAAATATATATTAATATAACATCATAGTAAATATGTGATTTTTTTGGAATTGAATAAACTATTTAAAATTATATATTAATATAGCATGGTAAATATGTGATTTTTTTGGAATTGAATAAGTTTATATAGTAATAAGAAAGTTAAATATGTGACTTTTTTGGAATTGAATAAACTGTTTAAAAATATATATTAATATAGCATGGTAAATATATGATTTTTGTGAAATTGAATAAACTATTTCTAGCGGATTTATTTTAACTACACATAAATGTAGAAAAATATATTAAGGGAAACAAATATATTAAAGGAAAATGAGTTTTCTTATGGTGGTTGTACTCATATAAACAAGTCATTGGGCCCATACTAGTTTATATTGACCACTTGTTTGATAAACCGCATTCATAATGATTGTCATACATACATAATATTTACTCTTTTCATACTACTTTCACTTCATTGCTAACTACCTAAAAATCCTTCCAATTGTAGTGGTTTCTCTTTGTGTTTTATTTTCAAGATCAAAAGTTATTTAAGTTTATTTTGATAATTTTCAATTGAGAGACATATATTATAGGTGTTGTTTAACTATTTTACGTTTTGATTTATTTCATCGGAATTTGGTGACATAAATCTGCATGAAATTATTTTTTTTATTATTTAAATTCTATTTTTGAATGCGGAAATGGATTCAGTGTGCTGAAAAACCCATGAGGCACTCGAATTGTATAGAATTAACCACTCAAATCTACAGATCCAACAATTTCTCACCAAATTTCGAACAAAATTAAACAAAAAATATCTGTATAAAAAAACAAAAATGTAAAACAGTAAAACTATGACTATACTATATTCCTGAAAATTAATTGAACAAACAATAATAATGAAATACAATTATTATCTTTTTTATTTCCATGTTTATGTTGTCAATTGAACAACCAATAATAACGAGAGGCTACAAATAATAACGAGAGGCTACAAACGAAATAAAATTATTATGTTTTTTTGTTTGCATTCATGCTTTCATGTAGAAGTTCCTAAGATTAGCAACAATTTTTATTCATCTTGACATTGTGGTTATCCTTTTATAACAAATAAGATAATTTATCCTCTATGGGGTGTTTTTTGGTTGGATTGGAAGATATTTTTCAAGAGATTGTAGTATTTTTGTGATCAGTTTTGTTGCATGGTTGATTCACATTAGCAATGTTTTTAAAATTAAGGCATTAAGGCATTGTTTTTAAATGAACAGATTTTACTATTTTCATGATGAGTTTTGTTCCATGGTTGATTGATAATGTTTTTTTAGATTGATGCATTTTTCTTAATTTACACAATGATATTTCTTTAACAGAGTTTTTTTTTACTGCTCAGCATGGAATTCTATCTTAGGTAGTGGCTAATGCGCTCATGTCATTACCAATATGAGATTATATGATGGGGATGAGGTGTCAATTTTCTTACCATAATTTAGTTTTACAACACTTTTTTTTTCTTTCATTTCTAGTATTGATATTATAATATTTTCTCATTGCTACAATTCAAATCAAATGATTGATTAGTACTCTTTTTGGAATTAAAAATATCAATATGTTTTCCACATTAAATGTTGTCATAAAAACAATATAATGGGTGGAAGTGGAATTGGAATGATTGATTAGTAGTGTTTTTGGAATAACAAAATTTTAAGGGATGTGATGGACGACATGAAATACATCATGGGTCAAATCATTGTTACCTTTGAGGTAAGATATTTTAAATGGATGAATATAGTAGAATTGTATTCGAAATATAAATAAATATTCCATAGCGGAGGTTGGAGCCATACACCTATGAAAACTTGCTAAGATTATGATTGAGTAATTGATTCTAGGTTGTTATAGGTACAACATTATATTTGACAACTTCATATCTTTAAGGGGTACTCAAAATTTTCCATTTATTTTAAGTTAAGTTGAAATCAATGAAGGTATGTGATGCTAGTTCTGGAGTGGAAGGAGCGACTGGGGTTTTTACTAATTTAACCCTTCAAATATTCAAGCTCTGGTTTGCCTCAATGGCTTCTGGTTCAGGGGGGGTTCCGCCCCCTCCCGTAGTGGAGTGGTCACGGGATGCATACCACAGTCTTCTAAACAACCTATCAAACAAGCAGGAACAATAAGACAGGACACAGATTCATCCAAGTAGTTAGAAGGGAAGTAAAGAGAACTTGACATTGAAATGAATACCCTAGGTGAAAATTCAAAAACAAAGAATCTAATAGGCCCATATGTCGGTGCATGCCCAAAGCGATTGAAAACCCATGGTATGAGCTCAATTGGAGAAAAATCATCGACTACATCCAAGATACGAAAAACAACACCTTCATCAATAAATTCTTTGGCATCTGGCTCATTAAGAAGGAACTAAACTGGTGGATCAAACATGCTTGGAAAGAAAATAGGAAATTCTACCTCAAACTAGGATCCAAGGGTTTCTTTACTGTCATATTTTCCAACCAGGAAGATTGAGATAAGGTTTTCAAAGGAGACCCTTATTTTTTTAATTTTGTGGGGCTTTATCTTAGGCCATGGACAGAGTGTTTTAGACCTAAGAAGGAGGACTTCATGACGACCCCTATCTGGATACGCATATACTCACTACCCATAGAGTTTTGGGATCCCAAGATCCTTGAGAGGATCGATAATTCTCTAAGATTATTTATGAAAATATCAGAGCTC
Organism: Picea engelmannii; assembly: GCA_009831015.1. Classification (NCBI taxonomy): domain Eukaryota; kingdom Viridiplantae; phylum Streptophyta; class Pinopsida; order Pinales; family Pinaceae; genus Picea; species Picea engelmannii. The sequence continues at coordinate 1,136,666 of ML780205.1, forward strand.
ACCAAATAGGGTAAGTACACCTCTTATGCTTGCATTTGTGTTTACATGGATTTAACCAAACCCATACCGGAAGCCATCAGTTTAAGCTATCAAGACGAAGAATTGAAACAAACCTCGGACTACGAGCATATCCCATTTTGGCGTCAAAAGTGCCAAGAACATCGACACCTATTCAGAGACTATCCGTTGAATTGACAACCAGCTTTAACTCTTGAACTTAACAGAAAAGACGTAGACGTATTTGAACAAGTCGAAACCCGCAGAATACAAGGATGTAGAGCAATGGCACCACAAGGAACTCCCATCATTCCAACTAGAAACAATTATCATGTCATTTCCAAAATGCATGAAGGCTCCCAAGAGCAATACAATGCAGAGTCACATAAATTACACAATCCAGAAAAGGAACCTGAGATCCAAACAAAAGAGGAGAAGACCAAACAAAGAAAACTTATGAATCAAGAGCTCTTGGATTAGACTGAGTTCATGAATGAAGACGATCTAGAATAGATGACATCAGATTATGGGGAAGAGATGGACCTAGGGGATCTCAATCCCCACTCGTTGGAAGTGTC
>ML780205.1:1149664-1159880 GCA_009831015.1 Picea engelmannii
ATTTCAGTCTCAGTTTCTATCGCTCTTTGAGTGGAGGTCTCTTCTTCTTTTTGGGGTTTTGTATTTTTTATAAATCTACCTCTAGGATCTCTATTTCTCATGAAATCATATTAAAAATGAAATGAAAAACTAAGATTGAGTTTGAGAGTACCTGTGATAACTGATATGTTGGTTTACACCCTTTTGTTTCCACAGCTGCTCTTACTATCAACCTGCTAACACACCAAACCAAGCTAAGTGCTTAATCAAAACAACTGTCTTCTTACCTTTTGAACAGCTCCCCGACAACGGCGCCAAAAATGTCAGGCTGCTAAATTGAAGCTTTTAAGTGACCTGAAACACTAAATTGTCAAACCAAGGTTGGTAAACTTCGAGCTGATACACAGTATGTGCAGGCAAGCGTCTAGTCTTTATTTGAATGCTATCCTAAGAATAAAACACACACCTATTCTGAGAACTTGAATTTTAATGACTAACTTAAAACTGAGCATTTCCTATCTAAATCATCAACAGAAAAAACAGTCTTGTACTCCGATGCTGGTACTGCTATTTCTATTCAAAAGCATAGTTATACAAAATCATTCTACCTCTATGTTCAACCATATACCATCATCATTTTCGTTTAAGTCATGACACACAGGGTATTGTCGAAACTGCATTCATTCTGAGCATCCAAAACAAATCTAGTGCTATCTACAGGAAAACAGAATATTATGCTACTAACTGGTACCAGGAGCTCCTTTTATTCTAACTGTAACCTAATTGTTCTAAGCACGCAAAGAAACTACTGTCTAACAAAACAAAGTGCATACTAATTCTAAGTTATATTCGAAGTGAAAGTGAAAAGCCAAACAATCATATGCATATGCTAACCCTACAGGCATCAGTACTTCATTTAACATTCACCAACATAAAGAGATAACAGTCTGGAGATTGACTCTGTTGAGGAACGAATAAACACGATTCTGAAACTTTTAAACTGTCGTGTAAGCAAGAATTAACACACTGTAATGAACTGAAACTATGATAAACCAAAGCTAAATCTGTGAACACTACACTACCTCTGATGCAAGTTCTAAGATATTGAGATGAACGAAAGCTATAACAGCACAAACTAAATCTATTGCAAATTAAGGCAGCGACTTGCACCAGTTTGGTGGGCCCAACCAAACAGCACAAACGCTGTGGAAAACGACCAGAGCCGACTAGATCATACGATGAAGATACCGTGTAACTCCACGCTTCATTAACTCATCAAAACAGTATTCAGATCATATGACAGTCAAAATATACGCAACAGCAGTTTGTATTCAAGACATAAGTTCATAGCATAATCCAATAACAATAGCAAACAACAATAGTAATAGTAACAGCAGCAGTAGTAGTAACAGTCGTAACCCGTTCTCAGCAGTGATCTCGGGTTTTAACAGGAGTCTCATGGTTCATAACAGTCGAATAAAAAAGATGCCTAAAACAAACGGATCCCTGATCCGAGAATAATCGTGGAATCAGTTAAAACGTATATCACATCTTCGTGACACGTAGTGTCACGAAGTGTGAATGGTGAAGAGTAGTCGATCCAGGTTTATCATTATGCTCTCGAGTGCTCTGTGGCGATGACTCCAGCTGGCCTGTGAACCTTTCTATCCTTCATTTGAACCATAACGCACACCATAATGCACATCTCTCGAACGACTCCACTGGTACCTCCACGGGTGCGAGTTGGTACCTGGTACCGGCATCCTGTTCCAAAAATAGCAGTGGTACCTAACCCAAGTGATATTAGTCCATTATCAATTTAGAGCATTAAAGTGCATAAAAATAGCTTGAAATGCAAAGATACCTTAGGTGACCCCTTTGCATGGTAGAGAGATGTTAAGTATGTCGAAATTAGGTCAAAAGGGTGGTACTGGCATATGAATGGAGGTTTGTGGTATATAATATAGGCAAAGAGCAGGGTCAAAACCGGGGACCAACAACCTCTTTACTGAACCTGTCAGGGAAAAATGACTTGCTATCAGAAAAATAACAAAACACATCCCCTACCTTGTATACCAAGAGTAGAATGACTTTCTCCTTCATCCTTTCCCAATGGAATAAATTGAAATAGAAGTGATGGAGGTTCCCAAGGACAAATAACCTAGCCCATATGGATTCACAACAGACTTTTTCCACTCATGTTGGCCCATAGTAAAACAAGATGTCTGGGACCTTGTGGAGGACTCACGTACATTCACCAATGTTCTTCTTGCACTAAAAGCCACCTTCCTCACCCTTATCCAAAAACAAGATCACTCTAATGACCCAGTAAATTCTGGTTGATTTCCCTCTACAATGTGGTGTATATGATCATCACCAAAGCCATTGCCAATCACCTCAAATTCATCCTCCCTTCTCTCATATCTAATGAACATACATGTTATGTAGAAGGATATCAAATCCTTGATGGTATCCTTCTTCCCCATGAGGTAATACAAATAGAGCTTTTGACATGCTAATCAAACTTGACATGTCCAAAGCCTTTGACAAGCTTAGTTGGTTTTATATCCAACAGATCCTCCATGCTTTTGGATTCTCACCCACAAGGGTAAAATGGATCCTATCTTTAACCTCATTTTCCTTTTTCTCCATCTTAGTTAATGGCACGCCCTCTTCGACCTTCTCAACCTCTAGAGGATTTTTCCAAGGAGACCTGCTATCCCCCTTCATTTTAATTCTCATGGAATAAGGACTTGGTTGATCTCTTAAAGATTTTGTCACCACCATTTCATTAGAGGACTGCATCTTCATCACTGAATCCTATAAAAAGGTTATTAATGCCATCAAAAACATCCAATGCAAATTTCTATGGGGAGGAGAAAACAAAGAATGAAAATGGGCCCTTGTTTCTTGGGATAAACTATGTCTTCCCAAACACTCTAGATGCCTTGGCCTTAGAGACCCAACAACTCTTAACAAATCCCTAGAGGAAAAATCATGGTGGTGATGGATTAAAAAAAAGGAGGCTCTTTGGATCAAATTTTGGCACAATAAGTATTGTCCAAATATTTTCCATCAAAACCTCAGCCGCCTAGAAGGACAATGTCAAGGATTGACCATATGGAACTATACATGAGCCAATAGATGATCATGATCTATTTTGAGATGATTCCTAGAAACAATAGAAACCCCTCAAAAGAAATCAAGAATTTCAACAGATGTGAGAAATCTTGCTCAGTCAAGGGAAAGACATAGTTGAGCATTACTGGATACCGCCTCAAGATAATGATAAATGGAGAACTTGGCTTCCTAAGGACCGTTGGAAACCCATGCCATCAAATTTCAATTGGGAGGAGTTCCAACGTGAATTAATCCACAGGAACATCAGAATCAAAGAGGGTGATGACACTTTTCGATGGGGATACAAAACCTCTTCCCTCTTCGGGAGGCTTATTAGCTAGCTTCCAATGCCCCTAACCAGCCCAATTGAAGCATTTGGGAAAAAAATTGAGATTCCTTCTTGTGTTCGAAAGTATCCTTTTTTCTTTGGATTTTGTCTTGAAAAAATTTCTCACATGGGACAATCTCTTAAAATGATTTTTTGTGGGTCCAGGCATGTTCCCTCTCTACCAAAAGGAGGAAGAAACCATAGAGAATATTCTCAAAAATTGCACAATAGCGACAAAGATTTGGGATACAAGTGTTGCAACCTTCCACACATTTGACCGTATCCGAGACAATTTAATTGACACCATCACCAACTGGAGAGATCAAGCCTTCTCTAATCCTATCTTAAATAGAGCCTGACAACTCCTCCCTAGTTTCTTGATGTGGGATATTTGGAAAATGAAAAATAAAAATATCTTCAGCAACAAGATGACGGAGATAGATGACATCTGGAGAAACATGTGAATCCACATCAAATAAACCACACTTACCATTCAATGGGATCCAAAGGATTGGCCAACCAATGCTCAAGATATTTCCACTCTCCAGGCCCTAGGAATCGATGCATTAAATAACTTTCCTAACCATTCCAATCCTCAGCTTTCCTCTTCCATCCCTACTTTTTGGTCTCCTCCCAACCCAGGCTACCTGAAGAAAAAATTTGATGGTGCCTCTAAAGGAAGCCCAATTCCAACTCGGATTTGATGTATCATTCTTAATGCTCAAGGTGACATCCTATGGCTCTTATTTGATTTCATTGGATGGGATACCAATAATGCAACTGAAATCCAAGCTCTCAATATTGGCCTCTCCATTTCCCTCCAAGAGAACCTTTGCAAGCTCATATTCAAGGGAGACTCTTTGATCATCATTTAGATGCTCCCTAAGATCCAGACGGGTTCCAATATTGCCATGGTTTCTAATTGTTGGTGCCTTGAAAGCAGTCTGGAACATATTCAAATACCCATCCCTCAATTTGCAATTCTTATCCCCTCTCATATCAAGAGAACTGACAATAATATAGTAGATAGACTTTCAAATGTCGATGCACTCCAAGAAGCTCAACCCATTGTCTGGAGATGTCACCATTCTCATGCGACACCTTTTTCAGTAGATTGTAATTCTCTAGAACAATATGACATCTCACAACTCAACCAATACCCGGATCGAGTGTTATGGAAGAGAAGCTACGATGGGGAGCCATCCCACCCATCCCATCCACTATATAGTAAGGTACACAAGTGGCTTTGAATGGATGACACCGCAAGAAGCTCACACCATAATGATTGTTAGTCATTTAAGTCTACAGTCACTCGACTCAAGGTTCATTCCTCCACATTTGGGTATGATTTAAAGTCTTTCAAGTGTAGTAATAGTATGATATGATACCATTAATTCTCCTAATACCCCTCCATGCCCATACCTTTCCACACATACGTGTTGAATTGGACCTCACAGAGGCAGATGCTAGGGTGCTTCGTTGATGTTTCTAACATGATGTTGTGGATGCAGAAATTGGTCAATGGATTCTAGACCCTATCTCTTACAAAGAATGTGCCACCCTATACACCAACACAATTAACTTGTATTGGCTCATAAGGACTATGATGGGGAAGGTACTGGTTGAGAGAAATGAATCCCATGAGGAAATATTCCTGCAACTGGATGAAATGCATATGGAGATTCTCATCCTTGGTATAAAAATGGATTGCTTTCTCAACTCTAATGTGGACGTAGCTGGACTGAGTCATGTGTATGCAGGTGCAGATGAGCCTCCCCCTGGAGCTCCTCCAGGTCCATCTTCTTAAGGTTATTTTTTTTCTATGATTTTTTTTTGGATATGCAGTTTATATTGGTTCCTAGATATAGTCATACCTTATTCTAGCCTTAGAAATCATCATATCATTGTTAGCTATAAGGAAAATTGTTGCATTTACAGTGACAATCTACAATGTAATTTTTTTTGCAAAGGGTCTCAACTTCTTCTTTTTGAACTTTTTAACTTTCATGGGAAACTCAAATTGTTGTAGTGTAATTGTTCAAGTTTCCCAAGTGGCTGACTAGCTACAATTTATATGTAACCTATTTCTTTTAAAGTAATGGAAAATTTGGGATTGACAATTTACAAAAAAAAAATTGAAATCAATGAAGCATTATAGGAAAAAATTAATTTGATATATTGGTTGTTTGAGAATTTTAAGTATTTGGTTCAGTTGGGGAAAGGGATGAAATCCCATAGATAGTGTTCCCATGGATAAAACTCGATCTTTGAGTAAACATAATTGAACCTATATTAATGAACATAATGGTTTGTGGTAAAAAAGTTACATCATTTTGGGGCTAATCCTTCAATGATGAAGAATGAAAAATNGAAATCCCATAGATAGTGTTCCCATGGATAAAACTCGATCTTTGAGTAAACATAATTGAACCTATATTAATGAACATAATGGTTTGTGGTAAAAAAGTTACATCATTTTGGGGCTAATCCTTCAATGATGAAGAATGAAAAATGAAATGTAGATGTGATATACCAAGAAAAGTACAAAGGTTAAATATCATTTTTCCTTTTTTCCAATCTTATCCAACCACAGTAACACATATTACACAGCTTCATTGTTGTCACCATGATGTAATGTTGTTTTCTCAAATTAACATCTAGTCCTCCCCACCTAGTGCGCTACCTCCAACATGCATCCTCATTTAGGAGGATGATATTGACACCTAGATTGTCAAACTCATTTAATGATCACCTTACTTTGTTGTGGGAATAAGGTTAAATCCATGTACCCCATGTCCATCCTCGGTGGCATAGGTTCTAGTTATTTAAAAGGGTTAAGAAAAGTAGTGCTAGGGAAGTTAGGCTACATTGTGGCCACAACATTATTCAAAAACCAATTCAAAGGGATATTGAAAGAATTGATAGGGAGTATAAGTAAGAAGGTCCCTTTCCACAGTGTACATATATTAATTTCATGGTGGAAAGGGTTTTAGGGACTCCACTCCATGAACACACCACACATTTACTTATTAGTGTGTACATTTAGAGACACATAGGCACTTGATTGAACATTTTCATTAATATTATGGATCTTATACGAAATTAATTCATGTTTTCCCTTTTGTGAATGGTTTTTTTTGCATGATACCATCATGGAATTATGCATTATATCATATTATCTTGATATGTATGTGTAGTGTGATATGTAACCATTAATGTAAATTCATAAGTAATCTAACTATTATGGGGATGGTTAGTGGAAATGGTTGATATTTTCTTAATTGGCTCCCACCATGTGTAGAGAATCAACCTAGCATCTTGAGAGGACTTAATATTATGAAATAGATAATACTAAGTTACTCCACCATGCATGACCATAGAGAATATGCAATTTCATTTGAAATAAATTTTGAGGTAGAGGAATGAAGCTAAGAAGTAGAGGATCCAAGTTCAATGATCATAACCAATGTAATGCATGACTTAGTGAGGATGGGGGTGTGGGTGGGGGTGAAATATTGGGTTAAAATTAATAGTCATGGGGGGGATATATTGTATAAAATTTAGTATATTTTCCCCAATATGTACCTCCACCCTAGGGTGGTGGTGGGGGGAGATATTGGGAAAAGGTTATTAATGTTTCCTCAATATATTCCCCCACCTCCACCATCATAATGAGGATTTGGTTTGTGGGAGATATTGGGAAAAAATTACCAACTTTACCCCAATATCACTCCTCATTCACACCCTCCCACCATAATAATGAAAGTGTAGGTGGTCAGAGATATTAGGGAAAATTTAGTAATTATTCCCCAATATCTCTTTCCATGCCCACAGTTATAATGAACATTTTCTCAATATCTTCCCCCACCCCCACCCTCCCTCATTATGAGGGTGGGGGCAGACATTGGGGAAACTTTAATAGGTGGACATATTGGGAAAAAATTATGTGGGGAGAGTATGGGCTGGTGTTGGGGGAGATATTGGGGAAACTGTATTTAATTTTTCCCAATATCTCTCCCCACCCTCCCTCTCACCCCCACCCTCACTATGAGGGTGGGAATGGGGTAAAAAATTGGGGAAAATTCCCACATAATCCAACCCTCAATTAACCTTTCACCAATATCATTATGAGGGTGAGGGTGAAGGGAGATATTGGGCAATTTGTTTGTGGGGAGAGTGAGGGTGGTGTTTGGAGGAGATATTGGGGAAAAGTTAGTAGGAGGATATATTGAGGAAACTTTATGTGGGGAGAGTGATGGCGGGGTTGGGGGAGACATTGGGTAAAAGTTAATAAATTCTCCCCAATATCTCACCCTACTACTACCCTCATAGTGAGGGTGGGGCTGGCGAGAGATATTGGGGAAAGGTTAATAATTTTTTTTCAATATCTCCCACCACCCCACCCTTAATGAGAGTGGGGAAAAGTTAATAAATTCTCCCAAATATATCACCCCACTACTACCCTCATAGTGAGGGTGGGGCTGGTGGGAGATATTGGGGAAAAGTTAATAAATATTTTTCAATATCTCCCGCCACCCCACCCTTAATGAGGGTGGGGATAGGGGAATATATTCGGAAATTTTTAATAAATTTTCCCCAATATATCTCCTCAACCACACAAAATTTTTCCCAATATCTATCCCAACCTCCACCCTCTTAGTGATAAGGGTGGGGGTGAAGGAAGATATTGGAAAAGGTTAATGAATTTTCCCCAATATCTCCCCCCACCCCTATTAACATAACATTTTCCCAATATCTCCCCTTAACTTTTTCACTATCAGGTTGGGGGTGCAGGGATATATCGTGGAAGATTTAATAAGGATGGGGGTGGGGGAATATATTGGGAAAAAATTATTAACTTTTTCCCAATATCTCCCCCAAGGGTGGGGGGAGATATTGAGAAAGCGTTAGGGTAGGTTTGGGAGGGGATATTGGGAGAAATTTATTAAATATTCCCTAATATCTCCCCCCACACCCACCCTCATAATATGAGGGTGGGTGTGGGGGAACATATTTGAAAAAATTAATAAATATCACCCAATATATCCCCCGACCATTACCCTATATTTTCTCCAATACCTCCCTCTACCCCGACCCTATCTCCCTCATAGGGTGGGGTGGGAAAATATTTTGGGGGAAAGTTAATAACTTTTTCACAACAACTCCCCCCACCCTTATATTAAAGTTTTCATCCCTAACATTACAGGGGTGAGGATGGGCATGAGATATTGAGGAAAAGTTAATAACTTCCCTAAATATATCACCCTTAACCCCACCCTCAATTAACATTTCCCCAATATCATAATCAAGGTATGGGAGGGGGGTATATTGGGGAAACATTAATATTTTTTAGACAATATATCCCCCCAACCCTATCCTTATTATTGGGGAAAATTTATGGGCGAAGAGATATTGGGGAAAAGTTATTAAATTTTCCCAAGTATCTCCCGCACCCCCACTATCATAATGAGGGTGGGTGTGGAGATCATGGTACATATTGAGGAAATTTTATGTAGGAGCGGGGGAAGATATTGGGGGAAATTTATTAATTTCCCCCCAATATCTCCCCCATTGACACCCCCACCTTCATTTTGAGGATGGGGTTGGGGAGAGATATTAAAGAAAAGTTAATAACTTTTCCACAATATCTCCTCCTTCATTATTTTCTCCCAATAAAGAGCATGGGGATGGGGGAAGAGATTGTGGATCAATTAATATTTTTTCTTGAAAACCTCCCCACACCTCCACCCTCATTATGGGGAAAAATTTATTAACTTTCCTCCCATTTCTCCCCCACTTATACCAATATTTAACAAGTTGTGATGATTTGAACTACTAATTCCATTTATGTGTTGTGAAGCAAAGTAGGTTTCCGAAAATTGTTGATGATGTACTTATCTATTTACAACATTGACACATTTCACTAGAAAATATTTTCCATTAATTTATAACAATTAAAGAAAAAATGTAGAAAACTAAGAAAAATGCTAGTTTTGTTGTGGATGTTGTGTAATTTATATTAAGAAATATAAAAAACATAATTTTGTATTGCAGATTTTAAAGGTGAGTAGCATGAATATATATCTTGTACTCTTTTCTAAAGGAGCACCATCAATAATTTTCATTCACAAAGACAAAATGCAATGAAGGTCATGCATGTAAATGTGAATAAGGATCCATGAAGACAAAATACAATGAAGGTCATGCATGCAAATGTGAATAAGGTGAATAAGGGGTGTTGTTAAGAACCAAACATCAATATAGCATAGAAAAACATCAAGAAAAGTACTCAACGCCTTGAAAAAGAGATAATTTCAGATAATAAGCCTCTTCAAGGGGGCAACCTCCTTTTACCCCACTTAAATGTTCAAGTAAAAGATGATTAAAATGAAAATGTCTCCTTGGTATATATATAGGAGACTAGGAGGTATAATTATAACTAATGGCCTAAAGCCGACATAAATAAAGTAACATTAATAATCTAAATTACAACTAATGGCCTAAAGCCGACATAAATAAAATAACATTACTAATCTAATATGCCCCAATTGAGGGGTAATGAGCCAATATTAGGGATTAACATGCCCCTCCCCTTGAGACAAGTGTTGTCCACAACGCTTGAGTAACTCTGGATGCTTCTGTATAAAAGACTCATCTTCCCAAGTGGAATCTTCAGCGGGTAGTTTCCTCCATTTTATGAGATACTCTGAAATGGATCTATTCCTCAGTTGGTGAATTCTTGTGTCAGTGATGGCTTCAGGCTCCAATATGATTTTTCCTTCCTCGTCA
>ML780205.1:1165324-1179255 GCA_009831015.1 Picea engelmannii
CATGTGAAATATTTTCACTCTACCCGCTAAAATCTAAAACCAAATTTTGTCCACATCTATTTTTTCAATCGAAGTAGGTATAAATTAAGACATCACTCAATTTAATGCGATAATACTCTCCATACATAGCAGACCAAAAAAAATCGCGTACAACAAATTTTTAAGTTATTTTCTTGATCACCCGTCTCGAAATGTTTTGTGTAAATTAGTATCCCTGGTTAGTGAAGTTTTATTAAGAAAAAAAAAATTTACCCGAGTGATCACTGCCACCATAGTTAATCATGAAAGTGATGACATGTAAGTGCTCCACTACCCATTTCCGATTATAATACTTAAACAAAGTTAATGAGATTTTTGAAATCAGTTAAAAAAAAAAAACCCAAGAGTGCAAACCATACCCAAATTTAGACATTTGTGGATGTATTGAATGCCATTTTTTTTAGTAGTGTAAAATCCACCTTCAAGATCATTTACTTATAATTAGGAGAAACCCACTCAGTGAGGCTACGCTCACAATCTATATTATTAAATGAAGATAGATTACATTATTATATAGGAAACCAATCTACTTAGGTGGTTACAACAAACACCAGGAAAGTAGGATCTACATTAAACACTAGTAGAGTTCATCTACGTAACTATCTAGTGCTCCATTATTTCCAAGTCTCCCCCTTAATGAAGAATGGATTAACTTCTACGCCTAAAATCTCCCTAAACAACTCAAACTTAATCTTTCCAAGAGGCTTAGTGAAAATATTAACAGTGTTTCACAAGTATTACAATACATAAGAGCTATTTCATTGCACTGCAACTTTTCTCTAACAAAATGAAACTGAGCATCGACATGCTTTGTCCTTGCATGATAAATCAGATTATTGGCCAGCTTGATTGAACTTTGATTATCACATTTGATAACTGTAGGTTCCTTTTTTTTTTCTCCAACATCTTGAAGAAGTTTTCTCAACCAAACAACTTCACAAGTTGTTGCACACATGGCTTTATAGTTTTCTTCAGTAGAAGACAAAGATATAGTAGGCTTCTTTTTACTGCTCCACGAAACAATCATAGATCCAATGCCAAACACATATCCAGTGGTTGATCTTCGTTCATCCATATTGTCATCCCAATCGGAACCTGAGTAACCTCTCAACTCAACATCGGATGCATCAGTATATTTAATACCATAATCAAGTGTTCCTTTTAGATACCTGAGTACCGCCTTTGCTGCATTCCAATGGATTTCTTGAGGTTTCGCCATAAACTGACTTAACACACTTAAAAAATATGCAATATTAGGTCTGGTTTTGGTGAGATAATTCAAACTACCCACCATTTGTCTATACATAGTGCCATTCACCTCCTTCGAACCATCATCACAAGAAAGGTTCACATTCTGTTGCATGGGAACAATATAATATTTACACTGATCCATTTTAAATCTCTTAAGTACTTCTCTGACATACTTACTCTGACAAACAAAGTTTAGCCTGCAATTCTCCAAACTTCAAAACCTAGGCAGTAATGTAACTCACCAAGATCTTTCATTTCAAAAACTTGTGATAACTGCTCCTTGATTTCATCAATTAATTTCCCTGGATTTCCTATAATTATGAAATCATCAACATATAAGGAAATCAATACTATATACCCCTTCTCATCAAATTTGGTATACAGATTTGGATCAGTCTTGCTCCTCATAAAACCTTGTTGAAGAAAGAAAGAATCTATCTTCTCATACCATGACCTAGGTGCTTGTTTTAGTCCCTACAATTCTTTCTTTAACTTACACACTAAGTCATATTGCCCATGTTCCACAAAACCTTAAGTTTGCGTAAGGTAAACCTCCTCCTTTAACTCACCATTTAAAAATGCATATTTAACATCTAATTGGTGTAACTTCCAATGGTACTTTGTAGCTAAAGAAATTAACAATCTGATAGTATTCAATTTAGCTACTAGTGCAAATGTGTCATCATAATCAATACCTTATGTTTGTGAATACCCCTTTGCCACCAATCTAACCTTATATTTGTCTATACTACCATCTGATTTAAACTTGGGTTTGTATATCCATTTGCATCCAATGGGTTTTTTATGTTTAGGCAATTCAGTCAATTCCCAAGTATTATTTTTCATTATAGATTCATATTCTTCCTCCATTGCATTTCCCCATTCATCATGTTCATTGGCTTCATTAAAACTCGTGGTTTCTATGACATTTTAAATGCTACTCATTAGGGCATAGTATCTATACCTCTCAGGGAGTTGAACCTGTCGTGAAGATCTTCTCAACTGATTATTTTCCTCCCCACTTTGTGAAGATCTGTCTTCACTGCTAGGTGAACTCTTACTTCTTGAAGTGTCCATATCACTGTCACTGAATCATTCTTGTTGTTGATTTTGTATCTACAGTTGTGGTTGTTGTTGTGGTGGTTGTTGTTTCTCTTCTTTAACTCCTTCATCAATAATTCTATCCCATTCCTCATGACTGTTGTTTTCATCATTTTCTGTTTCCTGCTCATGGAAAAGTACATCTCTATTCGCAAATACTTTGTGAGTAGAAGGATCAAATAGTTTGTATGATTTGAATTCAAAACAATACCCTATGAAAATACATTTAATGGCTTTAGCATCCAATTTATTCTTATTCTCCTTTGGAATATGTGAAAAAGCCTTACACCCAAATACTTTCAAATTATGAACTACAAGTTTGGAACCATACAAGGCTTCGAAAGGAGTAATATTATCAAGACACCTTGTCAGACTTATATTATTTAAATAAACTGCAGTATTTATGGCTTCAGCCCAAAATGCATTTGAGATATTCTTACCTTTCATCATACTGCATACACACTCTACCAGATTTATGCTTTTCCTTTCAACAAGTTTGTTCTGTTGTGGAGTGTGGGGTACTAGTAGTAAACTGTTGTACTATTCCATGATCTTTACAATATTTAATGAAGTCCCCTGATTTATACTCTCCCCCTTGATTTGAATAGAGGATTTTGATGGATTTTCCTGTCTTCTTTTCCACCATGGTTCTGAATTCCTTAAAGTACTCGAAAACATCACTTTTTCTTCTAAGGAATTAAAACCATGTGTATCTCATGCAATCATCAATAAATAACAAAAAGTAAAATGAACCTCCTAAAGACCTAGTCTGTATAGGTCCACAAACATCAATATGCACAATATATAACACATCTCTCTTTTTATTATCAGGATTAGAGGGGAATTCATCTCTTTACATCTTTCCTAATGCACATCCTTCACAAGCAACATTTTCATTTTTTAACATGGGAAGTCCTTCAACCATATTTTGTTTCTGTAATAACAATAAATCATGACGATTGATGTGGCGATACCTTTGATGCCAAGGACTCTCTATTGGCATATTTGCAGAAGTCAGTGCTGATGTTCTTTGTTGGTAACATCAAGTTTGTAAATTCCTCTTGCTCTAACTCCCATTGCATCAGTTATGTATTGGTCTAGCAGATCCTTCACTATGCAATAATTCTTGAAGAATTCAACCTTCAAGTTATGATCTGTAATGGTGGACACAGAGATCAAATTTTTCTTTATCCCTGTCACATACACAACATTGTGAATGTGATGAACAATACCACTCGTCAATGTTACTAGAATTTCTCTGTATCCCTTGATCTGATGAGCGTTGTCATCTCCAAGATATATGTTGGCTCCATTCTGTGTTTCTTTAAAATTAGTATACCACATCTTATTACATGTCATATGTATTTATGCTCAAGAATCCACAAACCATGCATCAATATCATTCGTTTCAATAGATAAAGAAACATTTGACACAAATAGTCTAAGATCCCATGAATCAAAATTCAGGGGTTCATCAATATCATCACTCACAATAAACAATCTGAGATCATGATTTGAATATTCTTGTGCATAATGACCTGGATGTTTTCTAGGTTTATTCCTAGCCTCATCACTCTTCTTCTTATGACAGTCTTTAATAATATGTCCAGGTCGACCACAATAAAAACAACTCTTTGACTCATTCCTGTTAGAGGGAATACCTTTATTCGACCTTGGGGATTGTCTTCTCTATGATGAACTGCCTCCTATGCCTATTTCTACTGATCTCCCTCTTAGGGATCTCTTATTTGACCACAATGCCAAATCTTTATTCCGAGGCTTCAAATTCGAGTGTCTCTCTTCCTCTTGCAACAAAATACCTGTCAATTCTTCAAAAGTAGGAGGTTTCTCCCTTGCTTCGAGACATGTTATGAACATCTGATAGTCTTCTAGCATACCATTTAAGGTAATTGTGACAAGATCAGTGCTTGAAATTATTTCCCCTATATTTCCTATCTTGTCTTTCACCTCTTCAATACGACCCAAAAATGAACTAACAGATTCATTTCCATCCATCTTAATGCATAGCAATTTAGTTTTGAGGAACAGAATACAATTTGTGTTGATAGTTTCATACAAAGATTTAAGCGTTGTCCACGTTTCAGCAGAAGTTGTAGCTTCTCTAATATGTGGAATTATGCTATCTTTAACAGACATACACAACAATACCTTGGCCTTTTTTTCGATCTTATCCCAATCTTGGATCTGTGTTGCTATCGCACCTATAGTCGCACCGGGTTTTGCTTCATCTCCCTTCGCAATGGTACAAACACCATAAACTTCCATCAGGGCCTGCATTTTGAATTTCCAGTTAATGATATTTGAGCCATCTAATTTGTTGGCTTTGTTTAGGTAGGTCTCTACCAGAGGATTCACCATCTCTGTAAGTGTCTGCTCGTCCAATCAGACAATTGATCCTTGTATCACTAAACACACTTCAATCCTAAATTCAGTGAATCACCAAGAATATGCAACTTTCCTTCGCTCTGCCTTCAAATCCACCGATTCGACTCTACCTCGACTCTCATCTTTCTTAAAACAATTATAAGAAAACCTTAACACCAATTCATGTATATAAAAAAAAATACAAATTCCTTAAAATAAACTTGTTTTTTTAATGTACACATGCATCCACCTTTAAATCACTAGCCATCCATTAATCCCTTTTAAAATAAAAAGCAGTGCAAAAGGAAATCATGGATGGAGGAGGCTCCTTTTTCAATGCTCCAAAAAAATTATGCTTCCCCCAAGCTCACGCTTTTCACAAAGGAATCATACAACATCGCTTGAATACACTCTTCATGATTTGGTGTTTACAACAAATGCATTAGCAATAGACCCGCAACATATGATATATAATATTAGATCAGAGCTCAACTTTCCACAAACAAAAAAGCAATCGGTGCTCCTTGAACTCAGGAAGTGAAGCGATTTTCACATTCGCTCCAACCTCATGCTCACCGCACCACACCAACCTCACACAGCAAAAACTCACACTCCAATGGTGATTCACGGATCTCAGTCCACTTCCCCACGAGAAAATTGTCGGTGCTCCTCAAAGGAAAGAAGGGGAGCGTTAGCGCTCTTGCACTAGGGATATGGGGGCACTGGTCACAGTTGGAAGCATTCTCTGCATGTGGAAGGGGGAGCACTAGCGCCCTTGCATGCTTAGATGCATATCACGTGAGCGCGAGGAATCCAAAATTTTCAATTTCACAAGTGTGAGAGTGTCGATGCTCCTCTAACATTACATAGGGGGCGTTGATAATTTTTCTCAAATCAATTTGAGATATTGCACTTGGATCTCGCTTTAGGGAGCTAGTTCTTTCAGATCTCCAATGTATCTCTGATACCAAATTAGAATTAGGAGAAAACGACTCAGTGAGGCTATGCTCACAATCCATATTATTAAATGAAGATAGATTACATCATTATATAAGAAACCAATTTACTTAGGTGGTTACAACAAAGACCAGGAAAGTAGGATCTACATTAAACACTAGTAGAGTTCATCTACATAACTATACCGTGCTCCATTATGTCCAAGTCATTTTCCATTAATGATAAATCTTTGTTTGTTCTCAATGGTTGGTTGGCTATAAGCTCATCACATATTTTCAATTTCCACACACCTAACACAAAGAACATAAAATTGATGTTTGATCATAATGGTATCCTCTTCCCCATATTTGAATATGGGGAGGAAATAAAATGGATATTCAAGTTAAAATATTGGTAAAGTAGTGAGACTTATGTGTTTTAGTGTCAATGGCTGAAATTTGTGAAATGAAGAGAACTTAGGACTAGTCATATTATGATGTTTTGGAAGGATAATTTTAGTCACCATTTTCTCATCACTTCTTACTCCTAACACAATTTTTTTTCAACATTTTTTAATGTATAATTATTTGTTAATGTGCTATCACATTTATGATCACACTTTTGTTTTTAATGATTGATTGTTCTAGAGAAAAAAAAAAAAACTAATCCTAAAGAAAAAAAAGGAAACTAATCCTAAAGAAATGATAGAGAATTGCATGCAATGGTTTCACATTATTCACGAAGAATCACCCATGATGATTGAGAATATCAATATTATACTCACTCAATCATGAAGAATTACCAATGGAGCTTCATGCTTCTTCCAGTCTTCCTTGGTGTCAAAACACCAATGACACAAAATCCCAAATATCTAAATGCATTGTCTTCATCTACACATTGGCACTAGAATCCCAAACAGACAAAACCCAAAATCTTTAGTTGGAATCCTTAATACACACTGGTTTGGTAGAATTGGGTGCTTTTTTTATTTGATTTATATATTTTAGCTTGTTTTAATATATTATTAATTTATTATTATTTATAACATTTACTATGTTAGAAAAAACTATGACATGGTATTGTGTTTACAAGTTTAAAACTAAAAAATATAATACAATATCATTCATTATATAGGTATATAAGTTTATTTAGTATATATAATACATAATTGTATATAAATACCAAAATACAACTATATATTATAATACACMTGTACTTTATATATACAACTAGAGTTAGAGTTGGAGCTAGATAAGGGTAGTTTCTTATGKTCATGTGATTGAGAGATGGAAATCTCATGATAACTTATTTAKAAGTTAAAAACACGATCACATTGAATTAAGTGTGTATGTTAATTGAATATTAAATGTGTAACTCAAACTTCGAGCAACACTAAAATTTGGATTAAATATTTGACAAAATGTTTTTGGTTATGGTTGGAAAGAGTGATATGTGAGTTAGGAGATGCCATTAATAAAKGATTGTATTGTATAAACATGTACAATGYATGTCATCATATCAATGAAAAATATATTGGGTGTGGTGTTCCAAAGTAGGGACATAGGGACATATCTATACATGTGAAAAATAATTCAACATGAACAATCCTAGTTAAAATGATAAACTATGTTAAAATGACTATATACTATTATCATTAAATTAGATATTAATAAATATTACACAATTATGTCAATTGGGTTTAGCGTGGTTGGTTGGGACTATTGATTATTTTCCTAGGTTCACTTCTTGTAAGTGGCATGTCGAGATCTTAAATATCTATATTATTGAAATAGCTTCAAACTGTTTTGTTGACTCGCCTTGTGCCCTCAAGATTATATGGTGGGTAAACCATCCTTGAAATGAGGGGAAGTGTTCATGGGTTCTCTCTCTCTCTCTCTCTCTCTCTCTCTCTCTCTCTCTCTCTCTCTCTCTCTCTCTATATATATATATATATATATATATATACTGACATAGTTGTATACTAGTGGTATATATTCATATCTAAAATAAGTTATACACATCAAAATTGGTCAATTTTTTTGATATATATGTTACAGTTGATGTGATAACCAACATTTGTTGTCATGTACTTATGAAAAAATCAAATTATACTAATATTTAGTGCACTTCCTCTTCAAGACATTGTAGTGTTCAATGTGGTGGGTTTCAACATTATGGTGGTAACACTACACCTTTGTCTTGGGTGAAGACTGGTAAGAGTCAAGATGATATGTCAAACATTTTCTCATGTCACAATTATTCAAACATTTATTTTGGAGAGTGAAACACTTGAAAATTGTGCAAGTGTTGCACTTGTAGAAAACATGTTGCTTCTATAGCTTTATCAAAATATGTTGGCTTTCAGTTTGGATGTTGTATGATAATGTTCCAAAGAAACAAACCTTGATGGAGGGATAAGCCTTAGATAAGGGGAATACCCACATGAACCTCCACTTCAAGAAGGAACATGATTTATTAGGGTAGGCTCATCGTTTATGGACATAGTTTTTAAGATTATTTTGAGGTTTCTAAATTCATTTTTAAAGGTTGAAAGGAAATTCTTTAGAGTTTACACAATTTTAATTTTTTGGGTCATCTATCTAATGCAGGCCATGAGTTTGTCACATGGCCTACATGTGGAACCATGTTGCATGTTTGATTAGTTAAGAATAAATAATGAGGGTTGCATGTCCACTTAGCTAAGGAGAAGGGACACAATTGTATGATACATGAGTTGGTTCATACTAGTTGTATGGAGAAAGTAGAGAGTCTCCATGGTGTTCTTTACTCATATTGGGAAAATAAGAAGTGGGTTGTATGTTTGTAAGAAACAAAGGTTGAGGTCATAATGTTGGACGGAACCCTTGGCTAAATGGTTGAGTGGGATGATTTTATATATGAATACTTGGATAAGCATGATGAGATATGCTTATCATGTTCATTTGGCTAAGGTTATAATATTTCACCCTCTCTGAGAAAGAATTGATTCGTAGTGAGGTTAAAGGTCCTATCACTAATGGAATTAGGGAAATCACCAAACTCTGTGAACATGGAAGATCAATAGTTATTGATTAACATAGTATTTGGTCCCATGTCTACCATATCATGGCTATGGAACCCTATATTATCTAATAGGGTCTCCATCAAGCCCTTATCACTCATTATTAAAGCTCCAACCATAATATTAACATTGCATAATATTAATGTTGAAAAGTCAACAAGAAACATGTGTCTAATTTACTTTTCACTTAAATAAATTGGAAAATAAATATTAATCTATTATTTCATTCATAACTGAGTGAGTTGGATTTGTAACAGAATTATAAGTGTAGTTAAGTGAGTTAAGATCAGTTGTACTAGTTGTAACTAAACATGCAGTAGTGAGAGTTCAGTAAATCAGTGAACTCACTTGCAACTAAAGACTCTCCACGGTTAACTACATGCATGTCAGATCCAGTAGAGACCCAGTTGAGATAACAGGTGAAAGGGACATTTTTCCTATCAGTTGTCATTTTATCACACATGCAGTGGATATGCTTATGAGCATGTGCAAACTAGTCAATTTTTAATTTAGTTGTGAGAATTCTAGTTGCAGAGATTGTGCAGAGGAGGCAAGTTGTTTGGACATAGGAATTGGCACATGTATTTGTTGATTTGTGTATGACAGTGTGAGATGATTGTATTGTACCGAGAGCTCTTGGATTAGAGTTTTGTATGAGATTGTTTCATGATTCATGATATATATAATATATGATAGTGGGGTTTTTATCTTTACACTTTCTCGGAAAAACTTTTGTGTTATGTCTTCTTGATATTTCACTTTTTTATTGTGGTTGTGATCGTGGTTTAATTTTCTGCAAGATTAATAGTAGAAGCGATTATGTATTTAACAGTGGCGTATAATTGTTAGATCAAGAGAATCGCAGGAAATACTTAATTTGTATTGAAAATATCTACATGGTATCAAAGCCACAGAGGCCATGGAGCTAAGGAAGTCAGGTGTGAACATAATTTCATTTTCGCAGGTCCCATCTCTAGCAGGCTGCGAAATTTAGTACTGTAGACTACGCACAGTTATGAAAGCATAAATTCTCGTACCCTAGACATAGGAGAGGTGCAAACTTCCCTGAGCATTCTCGAAGGCTGATCAAGGGAGACGTGCGAACTTCCCTCACCCTATAGTCTATTACAGTGCGAACCTCCTAGTCAAGTTTGCAGGCTATACACAGGTAGGGTGCAAACTTCCCTCAGGCTACTCACAGGTGGGGTGCGAACCTCCTAGGGAAGGAGGGATTTCCGCAGTTGAGTTTTGTGGTTGGATAACATTCGAATTTGCAAGATTTTCTTGGTGTGACAGTTGATTCAAGATCGAAATTTCTTTCAATGGCTTGAGGTTGGAGTATGCACTCGAGGGAAGCTCTAACTACATTGCTTGGAAGGACAGGATGGAGGCAGTACTCAAAGACAATGGCATAAAGGATTACATTGACAGAGATGTTCCTAAGATGGATGCAACAGAAACTGCAAATCTTGATGCATGGAAAAAGAAAGTGGCAAAGGCGAGGAGGATTCTGTTGGAGGGAGTACGAGACCACATTGTCTCAAGTCTCCATGGGAAAACCACACCACATGCAATGTGGAAGGTTTTGATGGATCTGTTCTAAAACAGTAGCAACCATAGGAAATTGGCACTCAAAGATAAACTCAGGAAGATCAAGATGGAGATGGGTGACACCATTCCAAAATATCTCACGAAGTTTGTCCAATGTCGGGATGAGCTTTGAAGTGTGGGAATAACAGTCGATGTTGATGATTCAGTGAGATTGGCTCTCCTAGGACTTCCCAAGAGTTGGCACAGTTATCAAGACTCTGTCAATGGAAGGGAAAAATTGTTGGATTGGGAATGACTATGGTCGGATCTAGTGCAAGAGGAGTTCAGGAGAAACACCAAAGATGGATCTTCATCAAAGTGCGATGATGAAGAGGATTGTGATTTGACTTCCAAGGAAAGGAAAGGGAAAGGGAATAAATTCCATCCAAAATCTGAGTCTAAAGTCAAGAAGTTGGATTTGTCCAAAGTGAAGTGTTTTCACTATCACGAACATGGGAATCTCACTACTAACTGTCCACATAAGAGGAAGAACAAGACAGTTGTTGGAGATGCAACTGGTGAGGCTCCTATCTCACAATTTGAACTTGAATTCACTTTGATCACATGGATGGCTTCAAGTGCATCGGGATCGGTGTGGTATTTGGATAGTGGCACTTCCTTCCACATGACAGGAGATGAAGAGTCTTTCATTGACTTGGAGGATAAATATCTCAGAATGCATATAGATATGGGTGATGATGGAAGATACAGTGCAACTGGTATTGGTACCATTACCTTTCAGAGGGAGTCAGGTAAACCATTTCAATTGAAAAATGTTATGCATGTTCCAGGTCTGAAGAAAAACTTGGTCTCAGTCACAATGTTGGAGGACAAAGGCTATGATGTTGTTTTTAGCAATGGAAAAGCCTACCTACGACATAAAGCAATGGGTCAAGTCAAGAAGATGTGGATTCGAGTTAATAATCTCTACATGATGGAGGTAGATGGATGCAGTGCCATGATAGGCAGGGCAAGTAAAGTGGTGAGCCTGGATGAGGGTGAATTATGGCATAAGAGATTGGGCCATATTCATCATGGAGCCTTGAAGATCATGCAACAAATATCTACTGGAATTACAAGGGGAACACTTGCTAAGTTAGATCAGTGCAAGGGGTGCACCTTGGGGAAGTATGTAAATTCCACCTTTCATGAAAAGGAGAACCGTGCTTCGGTAATCCTGGAGAGAATTCACACGGACATGTGTGGACCATTTTCAGTTGCTTCAACAATGAAACATAGGTATTATGTTATTTTTGTTGATGACTCTTCTAGTAAATGTTGGATATTCTTCATGCAGAAGAAGGATCAAACATTCTCAAAGTTCTGTGAGTTTAAAGCATTGGTGGAGAAAGAGTCGAGGAAGCAAGTGAAGGCTCTAAGGAGCGATAATGGTGGAGAATACATCTCTAACAAATTCAAAGACTTCTGCAATAGAGAAGGAATTCGAAGATAACTCATAGCGCCTCATAACCCACAACAAAATGGAGTCGCAGAGATAAATAACAAAACGATCGTGGGTGCAACATGAGCGATGTTGCATGATCAGGGCCTAACAATGCATTTGTGGGTAGAAGAATGAAATACTGCATTTTATGTGCAGAACCATTGTCCTCATAGAGTACTTGGAATGAGTACACCTGAAGAATCTTTTGCTGGTAATAAACCAGATGTTTCTCATTTTAAAATTTTTGGCTCATTTGTTTATGTGCATGTGACCAAGTGATCTGGATTATTTTTGGCATGAAATGAGAGCGGAGATATAATAAAGAAATGCACAGAGATATTGCGTATATCCAGTAATATAATAGAAATATATCAGAGATGCAACCGTAAACACAGAGATACAGTAATACACGATTTATATTAATGAAAGAAATGTACAAAGACTATAAAAATACAGAGTGAAAGACTCGCTAGAATGGTGGCAACTTATCTCTGAGAAGAGATGTGACGGCTACTCGCATTCGCAAGAAGATGATTATTACAATGAGGCTCTAAGGGCCTTTTTAACATAAGTAAACTCCAAAACCCTAACCCTGGAAGATGAAAATCCAAAAGGTTTGTGGGCCCCAATGGGGGTAGTTGATATGTCAACCTCCCAGGGGCGTAACTTTTGCATACGATCTTCGTTTGGGGTGCTTGATAGCTCGTTGGAAAGATCTATCTGAGAAATACAACGCTTGAGGAAAAATAGCATCGTAGATGCTATTCTGAAAGAGAAACATACCCAAAAAAACATCGTTTAGGGCCTCAAAATGGCCCCGAAAGTTCAGGACCCGAAAAAACTGCTAAAAATAGTAAATTGCCAAAATTGCCAGAAAACTATTTTGAGCCAGTCAGAAAAGGTGGGTGGCCACCGATATCCACCTGGATCACCAAGGATGCCAGGAAGAAGCTGGAACCGACTGCTGAAGTTGGGATATTTGTGGGGTACATAGAAACACCCCATAAGTATCATGTGTATTTTCTGAACAGTAAGATGACTTTTATGCAACAGGATATAAAATTCGATGAGGGGAAATCCATGTGGTTGTCGCTTGAGAGAGAGATAGACTGTCATGTAAAAGAGGAACTGTTGGTTCCCAAAGATGAGTCTCAAGATGTGGATCAACCACATGAAGAGGTTCATGGAGTGGAGGAAACCACTCAAGAAGAGCCATCCATCAGAAATGGCAGAAAGCGCACCATGGAAGCTGACATATTGAGACTAGATGTTGCACAAAATGTAGGATCCCCTACTTCACATCACAGAAAGAGACAATCTCTTGATCGATTTGTTGGATACATGGCTCTCATGAGAAAATGTATTGTGACTGAACCATCTTCCTTTCAGGAAGCAGTGAAGGACCCCACTTGGGTTGATGCTATGGTAGAGGAGTATGACTCCATTGTCAAAAACAGTGCATGGGAAATTGTCCCAAGACCAATCGACAAATCAGTGGTAGGTTTGAGATGGATCTACAAGGTAAAGAAAGCTGTTGATGGGAGTGTGGAGAAATACAAGGCTAGGTTTGTGGCCTGGGGCTTCCCACAAATCGAGGGGATAGATTATGATGAGACCTTTGCACCTATCGCAAGGTACTCTTCCATAAGATCCATCCTTTCACTCTCAGCGCAGATGGGTTGGCGCATTCATCAGATGGATGTAAAAATTACGTTCCTCAATGGGGTCATTGAGGAATAAGTGTACATTGAACAACCAGAAGGTTTTGAGACCTTTGACAGAGAGTCGCATGTGTGCAGACTCAAGAGAGCACTGTATGGGCTGAAGCAAGCACCCTGTGCTTGATACACTCAGATAGACAACTATTTCACTGGATTGGGCTTCACCAAAAGTGAAGCGGATGCAAACCTATACAAAATTGTGGTGGAGGGTAAGCTTTTAATCATTGTGCTTTATGTTGATGATTTAATACTGATTGGTTATGAGCAGTTGATACACTCATGCAAGGAGGACCTTGCAAAGGAGTTCAAGATGAAGGATTTGGGCCTTCTTCATTATTTCCTTGGATTGGAAATATGGTAGCGAGATGGTGAAATTTTTGTGTCTCAAGGAAAGTATGCAAGA
>ML780206.1:15664-25939 GCA_009831015.1 Picea engelmannii
TGTGTGTGTGTGTTTGTGTGGATTATGTATGTTGTAGAACTACATGTTTGTTGCATATGCAGGGCATGGGCCATGGAAATTTATATGTGTTTATATATATTTTTAACATGTGAATGTTTATGCTATTTATGTTATTGAATTGGTACGTAATTATGCTTCTTGTGCATATATTGTTATTTCTACATAATTATCACAGATGTAGACCATGGTAGTTTAAGTGTTTCATATTAGATAATTCCATGGTAACTGTTATAGAATTCCGAGGCAAGGATTGAATCATTGCGTGTGAAAAGTGGTATTAGTCCATGCATGTGAATGGGATAGATCTCGCGTGGGACATAGGAATGGTTTCACACATAGTTGTATTATGAGTTCTTTATGTTTTTATAATCACTATCTTTGGCGTTTGTGCCATCTTCTATTCATATTCTGGTTTCTTCTTCAGATGATGAAAATGATGATGAAAATCCACCTCCACCTACTCACCTTCCTCTGGATGAGTCCATTGAACATGAACTTGAACTAGCACCACTACCTCCTAGATGGGTATGTTCAGCACAATAAGCAATCAAAGTGTCATCAATATCGACAAAGATCCAGTTCAACATCAGTGCATAAAACACATCAAGATACAAATGAAATTCATCATAAATATTATTCATGATCAATGTACTGAAGTGTTCTACTGCTCTACAAAAGATCAAGTTGTAGACATTTTCACAATGTCTCTGATAGGAGTTCAGGAAGTTGTCATTAAAGGAGGATAGGCTCTAATGTCTCCTTCCTTCTCCTGTTGTGTCACCTTTGTAAACCCTTCAATCCTATCCCAAATTTTTCTTAAGGGGGGATGTTAGGATATTTAGACACTTAGGAGTTAGTTAAGATCAACTTGGTATAATGTGTAATTAGGTAAAAGTGTGTTTCTTTAGTATGCATTTGTACTTAGGTAATCCGATGGTCATAGTATGTTCCTAACATAGAGTGATCCGACGATTCAAATTCTCTGTGATCTTAAAAACTACATTGATCCATGTCTTAACACCCTATTGGTCCATGATATCTATTTAAAGAGCATGGAGGGTCATTTGTTGATGATCGATTGTGAGAAAATCTCTTTTAAATCTCTCTGTAATATTTTTCTTTTGCATTAATAAACTTCTCCAAGTGGCCACATTGGTTGGGGTTGTGGATGTTTCCCCGTAGGGGTTTTACCATGTAAAACAATCAGTGTGTTGATCTTTGATCTGATTGTGTGAGTGGTTATTAAAGGTGTTCATCCTCTATTGGAATACCTATGTTTTTTAATAGGATTGGACACTTCTCTATGACTCAATATTTTAAAAATTCAAGGGAAAACTAAAGACTAGATGGATGGGGCCATACTAAGTAAACACATGCTATGGCAATGGGTTAGTCGAGATCAAAATAATAGATGAAGAAAAAATACCCATATTAGTCAATTTTTGTAGACTCAAATACTACAAGAAGCCAATGACAAAGGAGGAGTTCACCAATCTACTTCAGAATTAACAAATAATTGTGGTTGGCAATAGCAATGCTCCCAACCCTTTATGATTAGCAAATTTCATTGAAATAAAGAAGAAAAAAAAATCTCATGATGAAAACCTCATTGAGGCATTAGGGACATATGTATGTTTGAATTTTTTTTATAAGGTGAATAAATCTATGGAAAATAAAAATTCAAATATTTTGTCTAAGATATTCAAATGTGTCTCTAGGAAGGGGTTTGGTAAAAATATCTGCAACTTGTTATTTGGTGTAAATGTATTCCATCTTTCGTTTACTCATCCCATTCAACATTTTTCTCCTTTTACTTCATATAGAACATATACATTGCTCAGGGTTCTATTTGCATTTTCCACTAATCTTCCTGAACCTCTTTTCCTTATCTCACATCCTTTAGAATGAAATGTGAGGTTGTAACCTTAATCCCACATTTTACTAACACTTAGAATATTGTGTTTGTATCCTTCAACATACAAGACATTATGTTTTTTAGTCTTTCCATTATCAATACTAACGATACCTTTTCCAACTATCCTTGCAAAAGCGTTATCCCCAATGGTATCACTGCCTCCTTTTTCTTCCTTTAGGGTGACAAATTTGTTCTGATCTCATGTCATGTATTTTGAACATCCACTATCAATGTACCATTGGCTTCCTTTATCTTGAGTGCACATTGCATGTCCACATTCTTTTTTCTTTGGTTCTTATTGCTTCCTTTTCCACACCTTTGTGAATTCTTCTCTATTCTTGGTAAGAACATCTTCTTCCCTATTTTGTTTAGGAGAATTTCTTATGTTGTTTCTACAGTCACATGATATGTGCTCATAGTTATTGCACTTATAATATTTGATATTGTAATCAAGTAGGGGAGCAAATGAATTGTAGTTTCTATCAACAAACCCACAAGAAATTCTAGTTTTGTTTCTCACATAATCATTCTTTGAGGTCTTATAAGAACCTCTATTTCTATCTCTCACATGATCACTTCTTCCATAAGCTCTACAATCTAGTGCATTATGGCCAAAATTATTGCAAGAAAAAAAATAGACAATAAATATATTTTTTTATCGAGTTGTGAAACTCCTTCTTGGTGGAACAACTCTTTTGAACTCATTCTGGTTGTTCTTGTGAGAAGAATCAGGTTTATGATGGTCATCATTTCCTTTCTTGTTGATGCTTTTATTATTGATGGAGCCTTTGAGAATATAAATTTTAGGATTTTCTTCATCTCCTTTTCTGATTTCTTTGTGACCTTAGTGCTTTCATATCCCTTGTGGGTCTTTTTTTTTTCATTGTAGCCATGACCTGTCTTGATGAATGGTGACCTTCAGTAATTGAGAATATCATCTAATATTTTAGCCATTTTTCCAAAATTCAGGATTTTACTCAACTGATCAGTTGCTTTCTCTAGTTCCTTTCTTAAGGAAATGATTTCATCCTCTAGCTTCTCATAATTTTCTTCCTTTTATTTCAGTTGGATTTTCACCACTTCTTCCATCATTTTTTCCTCTTTTAGTTAATTATTCATGATGATAAAAAAAAAATTGTTTCATCAATATCACGATCCTTCTTTTCATATTTTTTTCAATTTCTCTTTCTACTTATTATTCTTTCCCATGACTCTATCTATTTCTTCCAAGACACTAACAAGTTCTACTTCAAGATTTACTTCTCTATAAATGTATTATTCTTTTGAATATGATTTTATTTATTATTTTCTTCATTTTCTATATTAGAATTTATATTGATGGCCATGAAGAGGAATTATTTGTTGTTAATATTAGAAACATATCCATTAGTTTCTTTAGATGAGCTATTGTCCTTTCTAGAGTAAAAACTATTCTTTGTAGTATAATTTCCTCTTTGTATTTATAGGGTTTTATTTTATTGTTTAGTTATTCTTCATCATTAATGTATTCATCATCATTGTCTTCACTTTTTTCATATGGACATTAAGAAACAAAATTTCCTACTCTACCAAAATTAAAACATTTGAAGGGTAGATTATCTTTGTATTTTCCATATCCTCTTGATATCTTTCTCATGAATTGTGATTCTTTTGTATCTAATTCATGAATGGAACAATCATAGTATTTGTGTCCTTTTGTCTTCTTTTATTCTTTGAAATTTTCTTCGTTCTGTGATGGATTTTTTATTTTTTTTCCTCATCTCATATGCACTGAGAATCCCATGCAATTCATCCATCATTAGTTTCCATATCATTCATTTCTTCAATGGTAGAGACCTTGACATCAAATATTAAGGGGGGTGAACTTAGCACCTTTTTCTCAAGCATTGGTTCTTCAACCTTCTCACCAAATCCTCTTATGGTGTTGAGAATTTCATGCACATGGAGAAAATAGGTTGCAACATTTTCTTCGTCTTTCCTTTTCAAACTCTCGAACCTTATTCTATGAGTTTGGAAAAAAAAATTCTTCACCTTGTCATCTCCTTCGTAGATTTTTTTAAGTTTTTCCCAAATAAAATTATCGATTCACAATGCATCACCTTGAAAAAATTTGATTCTGATAGACCTCACAAGATGACATTCATGTATTTTTCATTATTTTCACTAGGATTCTTCTCGAACGCATCTATTGATGGAGTTGTTGGGGATGTATAAAAAGTCATGACTAATTGCCAAATATTGAAACCAATGACCATTAGATATGTTTTCATCCTTGTGCTCCAGAAGGCATAGTTTTTTCCATCAAACAATGAAGCCTTGTTTGTAGAGAAACCTTCCTGACTTTCCATGTGTTCTCCTGATATCTTCCTTCCACGGTTATATTGTTTTCAAAGGAACCTGATATGAAACATATTGTTGTACTTATGCTTGTACTAAGGGGGGGGTGAATCTGTATAGGATACTTTTTTAATTTAAATGAGAATTCATAAATCATTCATAATATTTAAAATGGTAAATGCATGTAAACTCAAATCATGGTACACAAATTTTAATTTGGAAACCCTTGTGGGAGAAAACCACAAAGACTTATCTTTATAAATTTCTGCAAGAACCAACCTACTATTAAAATTATTGTAGGCACCAACCTACTAGAGACACCAATCTCTTTAGTTGAGTTCCAACTCAACAAGATATTGTGTAAGCACCAACCTACTAGAGACACCAATCTCTTCAATTGAGCACCAACTCATCAAGATATTGTGTAGGAACCAACCTACTAGAGACACCAGTCTCCTCAGATGAGAACTAACTCAGTAATATATTGTGTAGGCACCAACCTACTAGAGAAAACAATCTCCTTAGGTGAGCACCAACTCAGTAAGACATGTATAGGAACCGATCTAAGATCTTCATACATAGATTAATTCTGACTTCACCTGCACGATTCATACTTCATTCATTTCACAACAACATCATACCCTTAAATTTCATGCTATAGCACCTCTCCTTACTTCATATCCTAGATATAGCTTCAAACCCCAATCAAATTTGTCATTCGCTCCCTAACAAACCTTGTAGCATCATTCCTAGAATATAATTTCAAACTACAACATCACATCCTCAAAACAATGCACTTTGCAACATCATAGACCTTAGTCCTTCATAGCGCACCCTTAAAACTCCAAGAAGAGTCCTCTTTTGCACCTTTATACCCCAATAACACTCCACTTGTGCACCTTTAGACCTCAATAATACTCCCTAGGTCCTATTGCGCACCTCATATCTCTTCTACGCACTTTTACTTTCTCTTCTTGGTTGGATACACTACAAATAGACATGTCTATTCTATATTTATAGTGTTTAAACATTCTTTTATGGGGTCAACCTGTAAAACTAGATGGGCCGACTTGTACTTTATAGCTAGGTCAACTTGATAAAATCTTTCATCTCTCCCCATTCCTATAGGGTTAAATAGAGTGACATATATCATTGGAAAGGTCTCGGAATAAAATTTTCAATAATATATCTTATTCTCCTATTTGAGCTATATATTTGGAGTAAAAATGTATTCAAAGATAAGTTATACAAAATGAGCACAAAAAATCCAAAACAATATTTTCAACAATCTCCATCTTGTAATATTTATCTTGGACATCCGTATTCTCCACCTTTGTTTGACATCAATGAAAACAATATTTCCAACAAATATTGTATCAAAATCCTTTACTGACTCACTCTCCTTTTTTTCCATGTCATTAAATTGTACCAGCAACCTTGTTGAGCCTCTAAATTGACATCCCCACTACCCTATTATACTCCTCATCTATACCTTTTTGGCTTACCTAAGCTTGGGTAAATGACAAAGAACACTACCATTAACCATTGATAAGGTCATAAGGTAAAGTATAATTAATTCATGCATTTTTGTGGTTTATTGAGCTAGGAGATTAAATGTTTCATGTACAAATGTTTTAATTTGCCATGTATAATCTTTGACCTCTAGATAAGTCTAGCCTTCCTGTACCGGCTCAGCTATCTGGTACTTGTGCACCAGATTGCCACTGTCTGAATCCGGTACCAAGCGCACCTTCTATTCAGATCCGGTACTGAATCTCACCTATCGCAATCCGGTACCAACGGTCGTAGACTGTCATGATCCGGTACCAACCATTTGTGCACTGTTCAGATCCAATACCATCTACTTGTCATGATCCGGTACTAATACAGGAAGCCGAATGTACCAAGTTTAGCTCCAGATCGTGCCCAAGACAATTGTTAGATGTTTATTGAATCATAAATGTTCTAGAAAGGCTATGTTAGGATAGTTTGTTGTTGCTTCATCCTCATGCACTTTGTGTCATGAGGATGAAGCTTAAAATATGTAACCGGATAATTAAATTTAACAATTGAATGATTTGCAAATGATTTCACCTCCTTGTGTTTCACGACTAAGACTATTTAAATAGTCATGGCAAGGATGGTGGAGGTAGTGGAGAGTTAGCATAATACAACATGTGAAGCAATGTTACATATTGCAGAACATGTTCTTGATGAAGATTAATAGAAGGACATCATTTATCTCCATGTCTTGATCGTCTATGATTGAATGTGAGTTGATTTGTTAGCATAGTTTGATACTATGTTTTGAAGTTTGAGTAAGAGTAGTGTGTGGGTTGAAAGCAAGATTATTGTAGACTCCAGTCGATGACCTGTTGAAGTGGAAAGGGCCCACTACCCAACACAGGTTAGCATCTTCATAGATTAGTATTAGCATTTGATTTCAATAGTGTAAATGTTAGATTAGATGAAGCTTTAATTCTTTCAGATGATAGCAGTACAATTTAGACTAGGATTTCAATTATATGATTTCTTAGAGATCTTTACTCACTCTGTTTTGAATATGATATGTTTTTATGAATTTGATTTTGTTTCATGGACATGAACGTTGACAACAGTATTCAGACATATTTGAAGGAGAACTAGTGAAGTTTACAACAACACATTGTGAACCACAACATACTCAGTATATTGACTGTTGAACTACCCATGCTATGTCTTGATGATTGATGTGTGATTTCCCTTTCAGAAGTGTGGTTGCATAGTTAGTTCTCTAGGTCAGATAGAAGATTTGATCTGTCAAAAGAAATCCATCTCATACTTTCATGTTCCATAATGGAGTAGATAGCCTCTCTGTAAAAGACAACCAAAGTGTGTTTCAGTTTGCTAGTTTGTTTTGTTTCCAGCATACATAATCTAGAATAGTTCTATACTCATGACATTAGAATTACCTTTATTATTGGTGTCTTGTAACTCCGTTGATTACGAATCTTGGATTGATAATTAATGAGTGCATTATACTAAACATATAAGCAGCACAACATTTTGTCGTCGTTGCCGGGGAGTTGCAAACGGTAGGAAGTGATTTTTAGCTTAGATTGTTTGCATAAATTTTGAATGATTTTAAAGGTTGCTTGAGGGAGGAGGATAAAACATTTAATATGTGAGTGAAGAGCCATGCGGCCACTAGAGTGGGGTTCTCTGAAGCCAGGTTTCCTTCTTACCTTCTAGATAGAATTAGGATTTCAATTCAGTTAAGAATCAAATTTCCATTTTATGCATAGATATAGAGATAACAAGGGTAGATTTGTAAGCTCTAAAGATTCAAAAACAACCCCCCACTAATCCAACTGACACCGGTGCAGGAAAAATTCCACCAGGAGAAAATTCAAGGGGAGTCAACGAGGCTCCAAAAGGAGAACCTAAAACGAAAGAATCTGCATTGGGGCGGGTAGAACGTGAATCTACTGAAAATTTAGGAGACACAGAAAATCCAGTTTTTGAACCATCTATCAGTGGAATGGCAGAAGAAGAAGGAAATGCAGCCATAGAGACTGAGACTTTTGGGTTTCCAATCTTGGATATTTCCAGAAACATCAGCATGAAAAATATCCCACTATCATCGTTACCCACTTTCAGAGGTATGTCAACTAAAGATCCAGATTTATTTTTATTCAAGTTTGACATATTATGTAGAAGTTATAACTACTCATATGATGCCGAAAAACTTAATCTCTTTCCTGCTACAATGAAAGACTCATCCTTAAGATGGTTCACGAGATTAGGAGAAAATACAATCCTCTCTTGGGATCAGATGAAAGCCACATTTTTATGGAAATACCAAGACTATTGTAAGGATAATGCTAAAAATGACATTTTTAAAATGCAACAAATAGAAGATGAAAGCCTTGAAGACTACTTATAAAGGTTCTTATACAACTATTAGAAATCAAAACTATTCACCACAGACCCGGCTGTAGTAAGAAATGTATTCTTGAAAGGTCTTAGAGATGACTGCATAGAAGTTTTAAACTTGTTGAGTTCAGGAGATGTACACCAAAAGCCTTTTGCAGAGATTGTAGATTACTGTAGAAGATACTCAAGAGGACAAGCTAAAACAGACAAAGGACCAAGAGATTACTTTAGCAGAAATACAAAACAAAGCTCAAGGACTGTCACCAGAACTGAGTTAGGAAACTTATTGGATAACTTTAAAATAGACATCTTGAGCAGAATCAGTAACCAGTTAGATACTCTAAAACTGAAAAATAAACAAGAAGAAGAGGTTTCTTTAGCAACATTTTGTCATAGACATCGAAATAAGCATAGTGAGAAGGAATGCCCATTAAATGTCATAGAAATCTGTGACTTATGTACACTAGAGAACCCCACATCTGAGTGTATGAATTTGCTTGAGCTACAAGCCATGTATAGGGGAGGAGGAGTCTCACAAGAACAACCATACCCTTCCAGAAGACCTTGGAGATCCCAAAACCCCAATACATTTTATGACCCTAATGCAAAATATCAACAACAATAATGGGGTCCTTCACCAATGACCTATCCACAATGGACACCTCAACAAGATCAAACTCAACCTTGGAGACAAGGTTGGAGGGGACCTGTTTATGGAAATCCCTCTTACCCTACATATCCACAATACCCTGCAAACATTTCCCAATTACTAGTTGGATTCAACCCACCACAGATGCAAGATTTACTCCCACCTCCTATACAACAGCAATTTACAACCCCCTTGAACCCTAACCAGGAGCAACAACCACCTATAAATGCCAATCAACAACAAAACCAAGATGCCCACAACCCTCCAAAACTAACAAAATCCCTTCCCAACCAATCCCTAACCCCAATAATCTAACCATGCACCCAGTGCCAAATACAGAAGTTCAAACCTTTCCCACGTATGAAATTCAACTACGATTGGGGAAAGTTGTAAACCAATCAAATCCTGTAGTAATAATTTAGGAAGAAAATGATAATCATTCTGAGGAAGAAAACACTTCTCAGTCTATACGAGTACCCCAACAAGTTAATCTCCCACCATACCCTAAAAGACTATTAGTGAAGAAACCTAACCCACCCTTGCACAGAGATATAGAGGATGAATTACGAAATGTATGTATAAAAATACCTTTGTTGCAAGACATTAAGGATATCCCCATATATGCCAAAATCATAAGGTATCTTTACATTAAGAAACCAGGAAGGAAGAAGAAGGAACCTCCCCTTGTTCAGGTGGTTGGACAATTATCTGAATTTATTTCTGAAATTCCATACAAATATAATGACCCTAGAAACCCAGTAGTCACTGTTGAAATTAATGGTATTTCTCTACCAAACACACTCATTGATTTGGGTGCAGGAACTAATGTAATGCCTTTTGACACTATGCAAAATCTCCAAATCAACCAGTTAAGACCAACCCAAACGATTATAGAGTTGGAAAATAAGTTAGTCATTATCCCTGCAAGAAGTCTAGATGATGTCACAGTCACTCTAGCTTCTTGGGAATATCCAGTAGAATTTTTAGTCATCTATTCCAAATAATCCTCCAAACTAGGACACCCTGTGGTTCTTGGCCGCCCTTGGCTGGCCACAGTATATGCCTTTATCAGCTATTGGTCTGGTGAGATGACTATATCCAATGGCACACATAGCCAAAAACTTGGTCTCTTTCCTCCTGCCCAACCAGCACAAGAAATACCTGTTTGGTTAGAAAACCCTTATGGAGAGGAAGATTGCATCAGACCCCTATTAACACTTGAACAAGTAAGAGGAATGCAAGAAAAATCAGATGAACAAGTCTTAAGTTTATTTTTGGCAGATACAAATTGCATTGAATACCTGAGGTATTTTGCAGAATTGTCACATATTTTCAGTTCTGAATTTCAACAAACTTGGCACCCTAATATCAATCAATTATATACTTTATCACCAGCTTCCTCAGAGAAGGAAGAAACTACTGAACTTGTTGAGATTAG
>ML780206.1:62014-101247 GCA_009831015.1 Picea engelmannii
AAAGAATAATGTGTTGAGAAATTAAGAATTCAATAGTTCTAACAGATATACCAACTCATTAAAACATGCATCAAACAATAAACATCTTCAAACGTTTAAATCCATGGAGGTACCCTCTGCACATCATTAAACATATGGAGAAATGACAAGAAGTGGTCATTGTTAAGAAGAAATCACTTCAGTATCATAAGCATACAACACACAGTTACATTGAACATGCTATATAACTTTATTCTTGAGATTTTATTAATGGGTATCTGATACAAGAAGCCAAAATGAGATGGTGGAATTTACAAGAGAACGTGAAAAAAAAGAAGAATAGACTAAAACATAATGCAGGGGATGAATCTCATGAAGCCTACAAACTTAACAATATGTATCTGTCTGAAGAGGTCTTGATCAAGTAACTCTAGTTATAAGAAACTCTTAAATTCCCCAAAGTGTCGACCTGAAAAATGAGCTCCTCGCCTTACTTTATAGGCTCTTAATTTGTAGGAAAACCATTTTTTTAGACCAATATTTCTTCTTGAATATGGATACCTCTTGTCAGAATATTGATACTACTCGCGGTTTCTAACTGATTTATAACCGAATTTTCATTTTTACCCGATTAAAACTATTTTTATCCCAAAAGATGAACTACCACACTTCTAATGGGGATGTTTCGTTTGCCCAATCTATGCTTCCTCTTTAGCCCTATCTAGGTGATTCAATTGATTCCCACTATTACGTTGATTTCTTTGGTTCCGAGTCAACAAGGGGAAGATTTAGTTGTTTCCTCTTAGCTAACACTGCCCAATTGAAACTTGGCATGATTGACCAATCCTATGCATCTTTTTCTTCAAACTCCTCCAGTGCACTGATAAGATTGTAGATTTCACTTTAGGGTAAATTCCTATATGTCCTTCGAATATCATATGCTATCTAATGATACCAAAGAAGGCCATTCCCCTCTTCGTGAAATTATGAACATGATCTCCCAACATTTGTAGCCAAGATGGTTGATTACCTTCTCTTGAAGGGAGAGACTGATCAGTAGGATCATCATCTAAGACACCTAACATCCGAGTAAATCACCTTTAATAAGAAAATTACTCACAGATTGGTTCGTTATGATCCCTTTGGTTTTCCCTTCTATGAGCTCAACACATTCTTGGTGAAGGAAACTGATGGGTTGAAGTGATTTGTCACACTCAACCTGATCTATTAAGATCTGGGGCTCGTGTGAGTGTGCATGTCTAGGAAATTATTTTTGTCCTCTATCAGCTGCAGTAAACGATACAATGATGAGTGAAAGGATGTGAGCATGATGCTAAATATCTTGTTATGCGTCATATCTTTTCCAACTTATTTGGTAGGTTGTCAATGAATCCTCCACCCACATGATATATTCCTCCTTATGACTTTGTTTAAAGCATGTGTCAGTTTCCCAATGGTTTGGAACTTTTTTGAAAACCAAGGAAAACATGTGAAATTTGGATGGCATTATGATAGCATCATCATGGACCCGTGGACACGTGGCAGCTCAATATTGGTCCATGTCAATGTTGAAGTGTCTTTTGATCTTGACCTATATGTAGCTGAGTTTTTAATGGCAACCAGAGTCCAAGTGGACCCCCTCTATACAGGTGGCTATCTTTGATGGGCTCAAAACATGTATCGTTGGCACACCATGATGTCTCTGGATTCCTTGATGTTCAGGTGAATTGCTGCGTTGGATCCATGTGTCACTGAGTGGATGGGTGTATGTGTGATGAGTAGGTGGACAAACAACCTGAAAAAACTAGAATCCCACTATTGCGACCCTATGGGAGTGGTTTTTCCTTCCCTATCCATGTCATGCAACACCATCCATCCTTCAACACATGGCTCTTAAAACCACCATCACACCCCTAGTGTGTGCTAACTCCCATGTTATTTTTTGTTGTGACATGCATTATCCACCATAGAATATGCTCACTTGCGACCGTCAGATGATCGGGCCCACAAATTCACCAACGATCAGACTTTAATCCATGGTCTTATGATATAAATTGTTTTAAAGTGGTTTAATCTTATTTTGAGCATGATTTTCCCTCTTATCATCTCTTGATAAGTTCCCAAGAACTCGAAACTTGGCCTTAGGCCCTTAGGGCTTGATTTTTTTACGATTTATTCAGGGCGCTCAAGCATAGATTAACTTATTTTGATCCATGAGCTCTATAGTCTCTCCTTTCATATCAATTTTTCCTTGATTCAACCGCATGATATTGATAAGTACACGTATTAGTTACTAGGTTAAACCTGGTACTAACATCGACTTCAATGGGGACAACATACCCCTATGGTATGCTAAGAACAGTAGGCTAAGTTCCTTCTCCTGCTGGGCTATGGATTCTACATTGAATCAAAGGTCGATGGCGCACCTAAAAACATATATGATTGGTGAAAAAATTCTCAACAACTTACAATGTTATAAACCTAACTATTTTGTTGTGTGAAAAATGGCGAATGACGTAAAATTAAAAATGCATAAGCATGAATGGAAAAATATTTATTTATGTACAGGGTAGAAAATTTTATAGCATTCAGTACTACAAGAAGTGCTTGATGAATCTCCCATTTACAAGATCCCTGAACAACTCTCCATCCAGTTGTTCCAATTCATATGTGTTGTTATCTTGTGTTGAAATAATATGAAAGGGTCCAAGCCAACGATTGTCGAATTTCCCATGTTTTCCTTTTAATTCTCTTATGGAATCCCACTTTAATACTAGGTCTCCTTCCATGAAGCTTCTTTCCTTGGTCCTATTGTCAAAACTTTCTTTCATTCTCGCTTAATGAACTTGGGACTTCAAATGCACCTGGTCTCTTACCTGCTGGACTTCAACTAGTTGGTTGATTCTCCTCTACATATAATCTAACTTAGCCTCTTAATATTGTAGTAGTTTTATCATAGAAAGAATGAGTTGGATGGGAAAAATGGATTCTAGCCCATACACCAACTAAAAAGGAGAAGTTCTAATAGGCCATTTGATGCCTACTATGTCTGCCCATACTACATATTTTAAATGAGAATCCCATTCTTTCTTATTCTGGGAAGACATATTCTTCATGATATTGATGAGGTTCTTGTTGGATGACTCAACTAAGCCATTTCCCTACGGGTAATAGGAAGTGGAGTGTCCAAGCTCTATGTTGTATCCCTAACAAAAATGCATAAGCTTAGAATATTTGAAGGCTTGGGAATTGTTAGTTATGACCTTTCTAGGTTAGCCAAACCTTGGAAAAATATTCTCTTCAAGGAACTTGATAATAACTATATCAGTTGTTTCTCATGTGGGGATAGCCTCTACCCATTTTTTGAAGTAA
Organism: Picea engelmannii; assembly: GCA_009831015.1. Lineage (NCBI taxonomy): Eukaryota > Viridiplantae > Streptophyta > Pinopsida > Pinales > Pinaceae > Picea > Picea engelmannii. Next base: position 65,366 of record ML780206.1, read on the forward strand.
TATTTTTTTATCAGAATCCATTTGTGTTTCCCACTTGAATTTGGATTAATTTCACCAATGAAATGTAATCCCCATTGTTGGAAGGGTTTCTCTACTTTGATAGGTCTAAGTGGAAGAGGATGCAACTTCTACTTGCCTGTTAACATTTGACATTCTACACAAGCTCTAACCATGCAATTTACATCAGAGAATAGTGAGGGCTAGTAATAACCATCTCTAGGGATTTTATATACAGTGGATTTCCAAGAATGGTGAACTCAACATATCCCTTTGTGAAACTCATTGATAATTCCATCAATTTCTCCTTTAGTAAGAAAATTTAGCAATATTCCTCTCAGATCCTTCCAAAACAAATTCTCTTCCAAAATACAGTACTTCACAGCCTTGGGCTTGATTGATTTGGACTTATCTTTGTCCCTTGCTAGAGAGAAACTTAAATGTTGCAGGTAGAAAATTACATCTTTATACCAATAAGATTCAACAAATTTAGGACTTACCTTTGAATATGGTTCTTTTGTTTCATCTTCTCCCTCCTCTACTTCCATGATGTTTGCTGATGGAGAATTTATATAAATAGCCTTGCAATATGATTCAACCAATAGTTTAGATAGTCCTTGTCCCTTTATTATATTGGTGGGTTTTCTTTCCAAATCATATTCTTTGACCTTGAAAATCCATTTACCCCTTATTCCTTCACTTCTAGGTTGACTAATAATATTCTTTATTTCATTGGCAGAAACAAATGCAAACGTTTTTTAGTGCAATATATAATCTCTAAAAGCTTAAATTCCTTAACTAGGGAATATGCTTGTTTCTCCAGGATTTTTTACCTGAGTTCAACATCTCTTAAATCTCGGTTGAAGAAGGCTATGGTTTTCTCCTGGTTTTCTTCATTTTTTTTGTAATAGTACAACAACTATAGTTTTCTCTGAAGAAAAAGAGAAAAAAGGGAACTCTTTGTCGTATTTTGGGATAACTAGAACTAGTGATTCTCCCAAGTCTAGTTTTATTTGTTGGAAAGTTATTTGTCTTAAGTATTCCATTTTACTTCCCGATAAGTCTTCAACATGTTAGTGATATGCCTTACCATCTCAGTGAAATTGGCACAAATCTCCTCAGGAAGTTAATCCTGCCTAGGAAGGATTGTATCTATTTTTTGTTTCTCGGTAGAGCAATCAATTTAATTTCCTCTAGTATCTCGGGATCTATTTTCACACCTTCCTTTGACACAATATGACCTACGAGGTTCCCCTATGTCATTGCAAAATAAATAAAAATTGGGTTCAATGAGAGAAAACATTTTATGCATTTCACAAAGGTATGCCTCAAATGCTTGATGTGATCTTCATCTATCTTAGAGAATACAATGATGTCATCAATATATATGACAATGAATTTTTCTTTCTCTCCCACAAAGGCTATATCCATATCTCTTGAAACGTGGATCCTACATTTATCAAACCAAAAGGAATCTTTCCATACATGAAGGTTCCATGTGGGGTTGTGAAGGATGTCTTTTCCTTGTCATCAAGATGCATTGCTACCTGGTTATAGCTTGAGAAACCACCCATCATGGATATCCTATTTTCTCCCACTACTTTATAAAGTATGTGATCCATCTTTGGTAGAGGGCAATTATTATTTAATGAGCATTTTTTCATATTTTTGAAGTCCACACAAAGCCTTATCTCTCCACTTTTCTTTCTGATTGGAACCAGATTCACCACTCATTCAAAATATCTAAAGGGAATACTAATTTGGGAATAAAGTAACTTCCTCACTTCCTTCTCGATGGTAAGAAACAAGAGTGGGTTTACCTGGCTTAGCTTCTACCATGTTTAAGTGGTATTATATGATGTATGATGTCGATATCATACATTTTCAGGCCTTCATATTTCCAGGCAAAGAGATCCATGTACTCCTTAAACAATTATCAATATTCTCTTTAGACAAATTTATGAGTTTGGACTCTTTCTTTGTTCCAATGTTGCATTCTTCAGAGTTGTCATATTTAGGGAGGACTATTGGCTTTACATGCACGCAATTTCTATTGAACATTTTCTCCAAGGGAACCAATCCTTTGGGGTTGAAATTATTTTTTAGTTGAAGGAATTTATTCCCAACCATGTATTTGCCAATTTCAGAAGTGATTTGAATTTATTTTTTAGTCATGGGATTACCATATTCTTCGTCATCTGATTCCACATGGATATTAACAAATTCCTTTATGAATTTCATGAACTTTTTGATCTGTTGGTGATCCAAAAATCCTTAGATACCAATTATTACTTTAACAATATATGTATAACATCTAACTTGATTCAGAATAAATTCTTGATCATATTGAGGTGATTTGCAGAAAAATGATGATGTTCTTCTTATCCAAAAACTCGTAAATTGATGATTAGTTTGCATATTTATGAGATGACACAACAGAAAATAAAAGAACTCAAATCACACATATTGATGACATAGTTTAGTCCATCTTCAAGTCTTATTAGATAGTATGATTGTTCTACATCATCTCAAAATACCAAATCATATTACAACATGGGCTTACAAAAATCCAATTTAATATACTCTCTTAGATTCCACTACTCAAAACAAGAAAATGAGTTCACCATTGAATTCTTTGTGAAATTTTGAGAAATTTGAGTATAAAGTCGACCACATTTTGAATTGGCTCAATTTCACCCTCTTTACATGCCAAACGATACACTATGGCACTCGTTAATGTAAATATGGAATAATACTTTTAAAAATGACCTTTGATTATAAAATATACCTCAAATTCATACTCCTCACGAGAAAATGAGTATAAAGTTTCCTATGTGCAATCATTATACCTCATGACATGCATATCAAGACATACCATACTTGGCCTTTTCTCAGCACACAAATAGATGTGTCTATACAACATCTCCTCCTCAGAATCTATGCCATCTTGGGATCCACGCCCTCAGTCTATGTGTATAAATGGGAATTCATGCCCATTATATAGGTCATGGGCCCTTAAATCCCCTTCGGATTCCGTGGCCGGCATTAAATACAATGTCATGGGAATGCCTTAACATGAGGCACCTTTGACGCGATGGTTAAGGCATTTGGTTAACATATACAAGGTCATGGGTTTGACCCTCCACGAACCTCAGTTTTGGTTATAACATACGGTGGTTGTTATATATATATGGCATATAGTTTAATTTCCCCCACAAAATATACAATGGTTTGTTATATATATATATATATATATATATATATATATATATATATATATGGCATATAATTTAAACCCTCCATGAAGATTATGATTACAGTTATATGATACATCAATAGAACTATGGGTCAAGGGATTAGGCCCTCAACCTTTTTTCCACCACCCATTACAATACATCAATTCAAATAAATTTGGCACCCAATATGTCTAAGTAACATTTGTATGGGTTTAACCCCCCATCGAATCCCATAATTTTAATAAACCTTAACCATTAATGGCCAATGGGAGGCTACCATGTGGCAATCTCTCATTGGTCTATCCTTTCCATGTGTCGACAAACAATTATTCCATGTGATTTCTATGATTTCCACATCACTTTCCTAGTCAGTGTGGTCATTTAACGTGGCCCCTTGGGGTGTGGCCACATCATCACCATACATTTGTACATACATGCCATGTATCACCCTTGTAGTGGTGACACATGTCACCTTGACCCCTTTGACTTTGAACTTTGACTTGGTTGACTTGAACTTTGACCAACCATATATTTTGCATACAAACTCCATTTGAGGCGATTTTTACATTGATGAAAAGATACAGTCAAGCTCTATGTATTAATGGCATTTTTTTAGAGCATTTTGGATATTTGAATTTGTATATTTTATGGATCATTTTGGAATTGCATTCCAAATCCTCCTGGACCTCTATGAGCATTCCTGGATCCTCTTGGATCACACCTTCCCACTAAATAAATTTTGGACCTCCAAAAGTATAGATATCCAACAACTTAGTGATGATAACTCTAACTCACTCTTCCATCTTACTGAAATGATATTATCTAGTAACTTAGTGATGAAGATTATTCACTCTTCCATCTTGTTGAATATTATGGAACTTATTATTCATCTTGGATATTAGAGCTTAGGTGTTAGATCAATGTACTTCTTCCTGCTTCTAAATATGGCTCCAAATCTGGCCTCTGGAACTATCTCTAATATAATATATCTTGAGTTCGACTCATAGATTCCTTGATAACAAAAGTCTTGTTCATTGAATCTCTACAATACTTGAATGTTGTATTCAACATCCACTCCCATCTCCTTCACTTTTGAAGATAGTATATCTCAACCAATATGAAACCAAGTTGAATGTTGGTCTATGCCATGCCATTTTGGACTCGTTGTTCTTGTACTTTTGATGTATCTGTAGGAGTCTCTGAATGAATTCCTTGTCTACTACTTCTCTTGGCTTGAAAAAAAATTGATCTATATTATAACCATATGTACTTGACTGGCTTCCTCTCAAGGTATACATCCACACGAACATGACATAGAATTTTGAAGATTCTTATAGAATGCACATATATATATATGCCTCTTATTTCTTTACAAAGAGGATCATTTGTCCTTTACCAACTCTAGGAAGGTTTACATTACTTCGATGTTCTTCCCACTTTCGATCTACATGTTCCAACTACCTACATCCTTCTTTTCCTTCATCTTTGGTTCTTCAAAATCAAGAATGTTAACTTAGACAATTCAATCCATATGTAATCCTTTATATGATAACAAGAAAATACAATTGTCTATATTATTTTCAAATGTCTTAGAAATATTTATAAGATCCTTCTCACTCTAAAACCAAGTGGCTATATTTTTTGCAAGATTACTCACACTTAAAACAAAGTGTAAGGTGGCTATATAGAAATCCCTTCAACAAGATTCATCTCACTCTTAACATCATATAAGGTGGAAATATAGAAACTCTCTTACAAAATTTCCCTCACTCCTATCAACATATAAGGTGGAAATATATAAATTTTACAGAATTCCTCTCTCTCTTATAATTTACAATGATTGGATTACAAGCCTTCTAATAGACTTTAGGAGATACATATGCATATGACATTTAAAAATATACATATTTACAATGAAAACTGGTCTGATTGATGATTTATTCATGGAATCATCCTCCCCTTAGTACTGGAAGGAGTTTCACAGCTTCCCATCTCTAACAATGCCTCTAACGCCAATGTTGAATATGACATTGAATCTGATGTTGAATCCAAGAAACCATTATAAAAAACTATAGGTCTTCCCAGTGACCTATATAACCTCTCCTTGCAAACACCAAGCACTATTGCTATGTCTTGAGTAGCTTCCCTTGAATACACAAGTACCTAACCATTCTAGAATGCAACTGGATAGTCTTCATCTTCAAAATATGCAACTGAGAGTAGGTTTACCTTCAAATCTGGAACATATAACATATGTTCTATTCCCATAAATCCTCTCGACTCGAGATGGAATCTTACATATCCATACCCTTTTATCACTTTTCTGGTGTTAGTTCCACTTCCTACATAATAATCTTTGTCAAATTATGAGAAATTGAGAAATATTTATCTCATCTCGTTCATGTGGCAAGATGAGACACTATCCATGAACCATTCCTTGAGGTCTTCATATATTAATTTACCAAGACTATCCATTAGGAAGCATTCTTTCTCAAATATTTTAGTAAGACCATTAACTTCATCTAAAGCTTGTCTTCTTGCAAGTGCCTTTACATCTTTCCAATTCTTCTTCGGCCACAAATGTGGGTAAAGTGTCCAACACTTCTAAATCTGTTGTCCACTCTTACCACAATAATAACAGAGTGTATTGTTCCCATATTGGAATAACGATCCCTTTTTATCATTCCCCCTTTACCTTGGCTTTCAGAAATGATTTTTACCTTTAGCCTTCTTCTTGGAGGGATTTACTTGCACAAACTGTCTTCTTCAAAATTTCTCCATATAATGGTTACTAGTTTCATAGGAAGCATATGGATACATAGAGCATTTACCAGTCTTATCACTAGAAAATGTATTCATTTCCCCTTTAGCATGCACATCTTTCTATGGACTGGAAGGTGAGACTAATTGTTTATGAAGGACCTCTTCATATGAAGTTCTCCTTGATCCATCTATCATCGAGCATTCTCCATCCTAACAGGAAAAATAATAATATGAGGATTCATCCTTCTCAATCATGCCTTTTGAAAGAGGTAGTCCTTTTTGCATCGGAGAATTTACATTCTCAACTTTCCAATATTCATGGATTTATGTTGATGGTGCCAATACTTGATTTCTGGTCTGCACCTTTCTTTCTAACTCATGAAAAATACCCTTATGGAATTCCTCATGACATATTATTCGATCTTGTAGATTCTACTTCTCTTCCTCAAGAACTTACAACTACATTCTTAACTCAGAATTCTCCTTCAGGATCTGTCGATTAATGTTCTTCTGCAACCTCAACTTCATGAGAGATTTACTCATCCTGTCCTCCTGATAAGAGCCTTCAAAATCCTCACCAATTGAACTATTGGATCTCATCACATCAACAAATTTAAAAATCATGACAAAACTAGCTTTGATACCACTTGATCTGAAAATCCTTAGATACCACTTATTCCTTTAAAAATATACATATAGCATCTAACTTGATTCAGAATAAATTATTGATTGTATTGAGATGATTTGCAGAAAAATGATGATGTGATTCTTATCCAAAAACTCATAAATTGATGATTAGTTTGCATATTTATGAGATGACACATCATAAAATAAAAGAACTCAAATTACACATATTGATGGCATAGTTCACTTCATCTTCAAATCCTCTTAGATAGTATGATTATTCTACATCATCTCAAAATACCAAATTATATTACAACATTGGATTACAAAAATCTAATTGAATATAATATCTTACATACCACGAATCAAAACAAGAAAATGAGTTCACCATTGAATTCCTTAAAAAATTCTGAGAAATTTGAGTATAAAGTCGACCAAATTCTGAACTAGATCAATTTCAACCTCTTTACACACCAAACAATGCACTATGGTGATCATTAATGGAAATATGAACTAAGAATTTTACAAATGACCTCTGATCATAAAATAGACCTCAAATTAATACTCATGAGAAAATGAGAAAAATGAGTATAAATTTTCCTGTGTCCAGTCATTATACCTCATGGAATACATATCAAGACATACAATACTTGGCATTTTATCAGCATGCAAATCTATGCATCGATACAACACCTCCTCCTCGATATATGTCAACTCATTCTATGTGTTGACATGGGAATTCAAACCCATTATATAGGCCATGGGCCCTTAACTCCCCTCTAGATTCCATGGTCAGCATTAAATACAATGTCATGGGCATGCCTTAATATGAGTCACCTTTGGCACGATGGTTAAGGCATTTGGTTAGCATGGATGAGGTCGTCGGTTTGATCCTCCATGAACCTCGTTTTTTATTATAACTTATGATGGTTGTTATATATATATATATATATATGGCATATAGTTTAATTACCCCTCTAAAATCTATGATGGTTTGTTATATATATATATATATATATATATATATATATATATGGAATATAGTTTAAGCCCTCTACGGAGATTATGATTACGATTATATGATACATCAATAGAACTATGGGTCGAGGGCTTAGGTCCTCAGCCCTTTTTATCGACACCCATTACAATACATCAATTTAAATAAATTTGGAACCCAATATGGTTAAGTAACATTTGTATGGCTCATTGGTAACAAAGGCTTGGGTAAGGTTTATGGAGGTTATGGGTTCGACCCCCAGTCGATTCCCATAATTTTAATAAACCTTAACCATTAATAGCCAATGGTAGGCTACCATGTGGTGGTCTCTCATTGGTCTATCATTTCCATGTGTCGACAAACATTTAGTCCATGTAATATGTATGATTACCACATCGTTTTTCCAGTCAACATACAATCATGCCATGTGGCCCCTTGGGGTGTGTCCAAGCCATCAACACATAGTTGTATGATTGTGCCATGTGTCACCCTTGTAGTGGTGACATGTGTCACCTTGACCCCTTTGACTTTGAACTTTGACTTGGTTGACTTGAACTTTGACCAACAATATCTTTTGCATGAGAGCTATGTTTCAAGCGATTTTTGTGCCGTTGGAAATTTATCACCAATATCTACACATTGATCGCATTTTTTTAGAGCATTTGGGATATTTGAATTTTGAGATTTTTTGGATCCTCCTGGACCTCTGTGAGTGTTCTGGATCCTCCTGGACCTTTTTCAATGTTCATGGATCCTCCTGGATTAGTTGGTCATCCTCAAAAACTTTCTAGTACTTAATGTTATCATGGATGGAATTTATATACCTCATATCAATCTAGTACCACATTTGAGGGACAACAAGGGTTTTAAAGGTACTAGCTGCTACTACTAAAGAATTAGCATGATGGTTAAATTATCTTGAGGAAGAAGTAATATTAAAATCCTTATAAAAATTATCAATTAAATTAAATACACCTGATTTTTGAATGCCCCCATCCTGGGATGCCCTATCTGATAACAAACTTTGATTTGTTTCACCACAAGTTCTAAGTCTCCAAATACCACCAACTCAGTGATCTGCATTTTCCTTTCTACCTTCAGGCCTATAATCAGGGCTTCATATTTAGCTATATTGTTAGTATCCTTGAACTCCATCTTGTAGGAAAAATGAATCTCTTTCTTACTAGGGGAAATGAGCACAACACCATATCCTAATCCCTCTTTTGAATATGACTCATCAAAATGCATTTTTCACATACCATCTATTTCTTTAGTAGGGATGATTGGAGGAGATATGAGCGTAGGGGCCTCCATGTATTATTGATTCAATGTGAGGATGCAACAACCAATATCCTCATCGACAACATATATAGGATGATTTACATGGTTTTTCTAATCACTAACCACATAAGAAACCTTTGTTTCTCTGTAAAATATCATTTTCTCTCCTCCAAAAATTGGAACAATAGCATAATTCATGTCCATTTGCATTGTAACACCCAACTTTATTTCCCATGTATTGGATAAAAACATGCCATATTTTTCAGGGACATCACCCACCACTACATCCATCATTATGCTTTTACCATGAAACTGAGCAAAAGTGATTACCATATCCTTGATCTTCCCGTCACATTTTACCTTTCGAGCTTCAGAAGAATAAAGATCATGATATGGCCTAGTTATTTTCATGATAAGATTGTTTGAGGCTCTAGATTCAAGCATACAACTATGCGACATCTTGTCATGTATGTTTAATGTTACGTAGAAAGGTGCAACAAACTCCTCTTTTTCATCTATGTGAGGGACAAATACTATAGTAGGGGACTCGTCTTGTAGATTCACCATATCATGAGGACTTCCTGATCCCTTCACTTGTATCACTTTCTCAATATTCTTATGATATGAAGTATTTATAACCAACTCCATCAATGGGAAAATAATATTTATATTGGATAGTTCCTTTTCAATGTGGAATGGTGGAACTATTTCCTCAAGTTCCTTGACCTCTCTTTCTATCTTTTAAGTCTCACCAACTTCTTTAGTATTAAGAATATCATTTGGTTATTTGAATTATCCACAGAAAGACTTGGACTAGGATTCCTAGGATGGGGTTGATTATCTTGGTTGGTTTCCTTCTACCTAGGTCTAAGGTCATATTTCTTGTGGATCTCATCCTATAGTGCATCAATGAACATCCTGTATTGGATAGAAGACAATGCTTCTTAGTTTGAATCGCTTTTGGGGATTTATTTCCTTTTGTTAAGGGAATATTCATAATCATCCTGGGTTAGATGCATGGCATTGTTTTCCCCTTGTAACATGTGTATTTATTCTAGATTCCTAGTGTATCCTTCATCTATCTCTTCCTTCACCAATTTATTTTCATTATTAGTTCTTACAAGTGGTTGGATGGGTTGTTACTTATTCCTTCTTTTTCTCCTCATGAGTTGAGGATTGAAAGACCTTCTTAATTGATTAGGGTTCCTTACCCCTCCTTCTTGAGGTAATTTATTGGAATTAGCATTCTCTATCTCAAATCTAGACATCTTGTTTATCAAATTTCTGATCAATCTAGACATCTCATCCATTTAGGCTTCATGGGAATATTTGACTGGATCTAAGGGACCATAGTCGTCTCTATCCTTTTTTATTTCCATTTTATTTGGTTTTTGCTTCATTTTTCCTGATGCAATCATATTCCCTTCAATATCTGTCACAATGTGTTTCATTACCAGTGGAGTTAGAGCCCTTATTTCCTTTAATACAATGGCAAAGTCTGCATCAAAATCCCCAACACATGTGACCTTAGTTGCTTGTTGCAAGGGATTTATATCTCTAGGTATATTGTTGTATAACTTGTTGAATCTTCTATTAAAATTAACAATAGGCGCATTGGCTCTCTTCTTGAGCAAGATGAATTCATTCAAGTAATATAGGCTATCTCTCTTTCCCCCCCATTGCTTCATAAATGCATACTCAAGTTCCTTCCAACTATCTATTGAGGCTATATGACGCTCTCTAAAACACTTTTGGACATCTCTCTCTAATGTCTAAACAAAAATGCTCATGAAGACATCATCATTCTCCAAGAACAAGTTGTCATTGAATTCCTAGAAGGACGTTATGTGTTCTTCACTAGATTGAGTTGGGTCACCATTGTTTTTCGGCAAGAGCTTCAAGTAATTTTTAGGGAGGTCGTGAACATTCACAAGGAGGTTTAACGAGACAAATATAGCAGTGACCCAAGGGTTTAAAGGTTCTAGGGGAGGTTTGTTTCCCCCAACTCTTCCTCCTCCAAGGTTGGCCATAAGAATTTGCAGGATACGATTATGGGCTTCAATGGACGAAGGATTAACAGAGTTTTTAAGAAAGGGTTTAAGGGAAGAGCTCGCTTCTTGATAGAATCCTAAGGGTGAATTAGGTAGATCGATTAGGGGTTTGGGAGGTAGCTTGAAAGAAAAATATGAATCAACATGTATATCAATTAGCTCAAAGGATTCTCTACCTATATGAATAGAAGAAGGACATGTTTCCAAATTAGGGTTACCTAAACTTGAAGCGATGTGACATTCTATGAGATTTATTTAGGTCACAAGATTCTTTGGATCTGAGTATACTAGAGTGTGCTCACAATATGGGTTATTTATGGTTTATCTTCTATTGAACACCAAATATTTTCTCTATGGAGTCTCGAGGTGAAATAATCAATAGTCAGGTGCCTAAAACTCATTCACCTTCGACTATTAGATATTTCACCGTCGTATCCCCATGGAAATATATCTTCAAGTTTTGTTCCCTAAAAATGGTGTCATTTCAAATATTATCCCTCCATATGTTCCAGGATGTTAGTAGAATGATTTTGAGGCACCCCGAGAGCTAAGAATTAGGGTGAGCCTTGAAGACATGCTTTCAATAATAGGAATTATGAAAAAATGTGTGTAAGTTGTTTTCTCTCTCTTATAGAATTCTCGGTCCTCAAACAATCTCAGTCCAAATATTAAAAATTTCATCCCAAAGAGGCATTTTCCCATGAGTGTTTCAGACAATTGTGTTTAAAGATGGGAGAAGTGATGGATTAGAATAAATACACGATAAACATATGAGGCACTGCAAAAATGAATGTCATAGTTTATGGAAAAGAATAACGTGTTGAGAAATTAAGAATTTAGCAGTTCCAACAGATATACTAGATTATTGAAACATGCATCAAACAATAAACATATCCAAACACTTAAATCCATGGAGGTACCCTCTGCACATCATTAAAGATAAGGAGAAATGAAAAGAAGTGGGAATTGTTAAGAGGAAATAACTTTAGTATCATAAGCATACAACACACAATTACAATGAACATGCTATATATCTTGTTTATTGAGCTTTTATTAATGGGTATCTTATACAAGAAGACAAAATGAGATGGTGGCTTTTACAAGAGCACATGCACAAAAAGAATAATAGACCAAAACATAACGTAATGGATGAATATCATGAAGCATTTATCCTTAAAAATATATCTGTGTCTGAGGGGGTCTTGATCAAACAACTATGGTTATAAGAAGCTCTTAAATTCCCCAAAGTATCGACCCAAAAAATGATCTCCTTTCCTTACTTTATAAGCTCTTCATTTGTAGGAAAACCATTTTTTTATACCAATACTACTTCTTCAAGACAGTTACTACTTGTCATAATCTCGATACCTCCTGGGGTTTCTAACTAATTTACAACTAATTTTTGTTTTTACTAGGTAAAAATAATTTTTACCCCCAAAGTTGACCCATTGTTCTGATAATGGGGACGTTCCATTTGCAAGATCTGTGGTTCCTCTTTAGCTCTCTCTAGGTGATTCAATTGATTCCCACTATGACGTTGAGTTCTCTTGTCCCAAGTTAGCAAAGCGAAGAGCTAGTTTTTTCTTCTCAGCTAACACTTCCCAATTGAAACTAGGCATGATTAACCAATCCTATGCATCTTCTGATTCAAGCTCCTTCAATGCACTGATAGGATTGGTGATTTCACTTTAGGGTATATTCCTATATGTCCTTCAGTTCTTATATGTTGGCTAATGATACCAAAGAAGGAAATCCTTTTCTTCATGGAATAATGAACATGCTCTTCCTTCATCTATAGCCAAGATGGATGTTTACCTTCTCGTGAAGGGAGAGACTTATCAATTGGGTCATCATCTCAAACACCTAGCATCCAGGTAACTCACCTTTAGAAATAAAATTGCTCACATATTGGTTCCTTCTTATCCCTTTGGTTTTCACTTATAGGATCTCGACACATGCTTAATGAAAGAAGATGATGGGATGAATTGATTCATCATACCCAACCTGATATGTTGAGATCCAAGGCTCATGTGAGAGCACATGTCTAGGAAATTATTACTATCCTCTATCAGCTGCAGGTAGAAATATGATGATGAGTGAAAGGAAGTGAACATGATGTTAAATATATTTTTATGTGTCACATTGTTTCCAACTGATTTGGCAGGCTAGTAGTGAATCATCCACCCACTTGAGATATTCCTCCTCATGCCTTTGTTTGAAACATGCGTCACTTTCCCAATGGTTTGGAACTTTTTTGAAAACTGGGGAAAACACGCAAAATTTGGATAATGTTATGTTGACGTCATCATGGAGCCATGGACATGTGGTGGCTCAATATTGGTCCATGTCCATGGAAACGTTTCTTCTAGGATCGACCTATGTGTACCTAAGTTTGATATGGTGACTAGAGTCCCAATGGGCCCCTTCTGTACAAGTGATTTTCTTTGACGGGCTCAAAAAGTGTCTCGTTGGTGTGCCAAGTTGTCTATGGATTCCTTGATGTCAAGGTGAACTGTTTTGTTAGCTCCATGTGGGACTGAATGGATAGGTGTATGTGTGTTGAGTAGGCAGATAAACAACCTGAAAAAAGTAGAATAACATTGTTGCGACCCTATGGGAGTGGTTTTTATTTTCGTATCCCTGTCATGTGACACCATACATCCTTCAACATGTGCTTCTTAAGACCACAATCGCATCCCAAGGGCCTGCTAACTCCTGTTCTATTTTCTGATGTGAATGCATTATCCACTATAGATCAAGCTCACTTGTGACTGTCAAGCTATCGGGCCCACACCTTTACCAATGATTGGACATTAAACCCTGGTCTTATGATATAAACTATGTTTTAAAAGGATTTAATCCTATTTTGAGCATGATTAACCCTCTTATAAGCTCTCGATAAGCACCTAGGTGCTAGAAACTTGGCCTTGGGCCCTCAGGGATTCATTTTTCTACGATTTCTTCAGGGTGGTCGAGCACATGTTCACTTATTTTGATCCATGAGATATATAAGTTCACCCTCGACATCTATTTTGATCTAATTTGGCATCGTTTTATTGATTAGTACATGCATCAATGACTAGGTTAAACCTAATACTGACATAAACCATGTACCATTACATTGTGTGGGTAATAGTTTAGGTTTCAAAGAGATGCACAAATTTTAATTGGAGACACATCATCAATGAATTGATATGTAGGTACTTGTGAACTTTTCCATGGATGAATGGATTCTTTTTTACCTCTTACCTCATCTATAATTACTCTTTTGTTGTACATACCCTGGCATGTATAATAGAAACACAATTAAAATGTAATATATACCAGTGAAAATGTGGTATCCCCCCATTTGGAAGATGTAGTACACTAAAGTATTATATTGATGATGACCATTTTATTTTTTGAAGTATTAAAAATTATTGAAGACAAATACTATGATAGTGTCATTGAGGAATCTAGGGAAATTATTTAAAGGAAAGGTTGGATGGTACTACATATGCCTCCATTTCTTCCTCAAAGTTTGAATAGATAAAAAACTTGAATTTGCACTATTTGACCATGCTCAACACCACACTTGTCTCACCCAACCTAAGGGATATGGTTATAGATGATGATGAATATCTAATACAAGATTCTAAACTGATTGTGTAGAAATCAGATTCAACTATGAACCCAACTTGAACGAGCAATTGACTTTAGTTTGTGTCATTTGGATCTTGATGTGAAACAACTTGGTATCTCCCTTTCTTCCTTGGGAGTATAGTTGTATAGTTCTACCTCCTTATGGATAGAATTTGAGCTAATTCTTCCATAAACATCTACATTGTTGTACACCTTTTGTTCTACTTAAGCTATTTTTCAAGGTGCAATTTCTATCATTCTTCTTCGACATGCCCTTTCTTTTTACAAGGCTTGTAGTATTGGATGGGAGGTCCTATTTCTTGAGTGACTATGAAAATTTTCTTGGTGTCCCAATTCTTATTTTTCCTTCCCTTCTTCTATTGTTCTTGTTTCTCTATTTTCTTCAACACTCTAAAATTGTTGTTTTTGTTTGTCCCCTAGAAGTGTTTCACTTGGACACTAGCTTCACAATGTTGAATTTTTTGTATCTTTGGGAGGTATTCCCACTAGAGGCCAAGGTGCCATGCATGTGGGAATTTTTGTTGGTACCAATTTTGACTTTCATTTCAGTGAAATCGGCCTAGAGATGAGGCTAGGGCCTCATGGGAAAGTTGATGGGATTTGTGAGTTTGTGTGGGGGTGCCACACCCATTAAGAGGATTAAAATTTTCTAATTAATTATTAGGTTTAGGAAGGGATCCTAAACTCACTCATTGGACTAATATATAAATGAGAGATGTATTTTTGACATTATATCATCATTGACATGGAAGAATGGAGTTGGTATAAGTGAGTCTACACTTGTGCTAGGAGGATTGGTGATCTCAGCAAAGGAAAAGTCTGCTAGTTGGTGAATCTAGCCCTGAAGAGAGAGGAGAAGAAGATCACACATGTGGAGTGATTGTTACATAACATACATTATTTTCAAGAGGACGAAGCATGTCTATATGCAAACTAAAAAAAGACAAATTGTGTATAGGGTATATGTGATTTGCAGTGGAGAAAAAAATGTATGTCCGCAAGTTTCCAGTTGGTGAATCACGTATCTAGTTTTCCAGGAAGGTACAAATACATACAGGATGACAAGTGACATCCACAGGCTGTAAAGGTGGTCTACAATAGATTCTTGGGAAAAGGATATGTTCATATATTGTTGAGGTTTGGTTTTCTTGTTTGTATATTGGAGGATAAGGTTGTCCTCATATTTGGTGATTTTGAGAGGACTAATTCTATCCTCAGTTTTGGTGACTTTGAGAGGATTGGTTTTGATCCTTAGATTTGGAGAATTGGATAAATTTATAGAAAATAAATATTTTGTCTCTTGTATTGATGATTCATATTTTATCTTGTTATTTACACTACATATGTTTTCAGTCAATAATTTCAGTGTAAAGTTGTCCAGTGATAGTTATATCACTAGGAAGCAATTTTCAAATCTGAAATTAGTCACATAGAGTTTCATGTGAAAATTGACATGGTACCAGATCTTGGGATTTGAAGAGAAGGGGATCATATCGAGACACTTTGTTGGCTACCACATTGGAAGAGTATTTTATTTTTTCTTTTTCTTATTCTTGTTCCAGGAAGGTCAAGATGGTGAACACATTGAAGCTTGAGGATAGGTTGGAAGGGGAAACCAAATTTCAAGATTGGAAGGCAAGGGTTCTCCTTCCGTTAGAAGAGAATGACATAAAGGAGTATGTTGAGGATGTGGTTTTAACTCCTACTGATCCACATGAGTTGACAACTCACAAGAAGAAGGAAGTGAAGGCCAAGTGAGTATTGCTAGAGTCCGTGAAGGACCACTTGACTCCGCACATTTCCGAGGAAGCAACTGCCAAGGATATGTATGATGATTTGGTGGGAATTTTCCAAAACAAGAATAATGGAAAGATGATACACTTGAAGCATCAGCTTTATATTGGAAGGATGACTAGTGAAGACACAATTGTCAGTTATCTTATGAAGATTACTCAGATCTGAGATCATCTCACAACTATTGGCGAGATATTGTAGGATGTTGAGTTGGTTAATGTAGCATTGAGAGGTGTTCCTAGGTTTTGAGAACCATTTGTGTAGGGGATATGTGCACGAGAAAGTTTCCAAACTTTGATAGACTATGGACAGATTGTATCTAGGACGAGACCGGGTTAGTATCCATAGATGACATGGATGGCATGATAAAGAGTACCAGTGATGAGAACCAAGCCCTTGTAGCCTGCACTAGCAAGGGAATAAGGGTTTCTCCAAATAGAAGAGGTATGTCAAGAAGAAGGGATTATCTTGATAGGGAATCATGTATAGAGACGATATGGAAGAAGGATCTCAGTAAGATCAGATCTTTTGAGTGCCATGAACTTGGGAACTATATTTCGCGGTGTCCACATAGATTGATGAGGTTGCAGAAAGGCTCCAGAGGGAGCTATTTTTGGTCTAATATTTTAGGTACTTTCTCTAGCAGGAAGAGATGGTTGGTGGATAGAGAAGCATATTTCCATATGATAGGTGCTAGAGATTTGTTTGAAACTCTCATAGAGACTGGCTCAGAATTGTGTGTGGAGCTTGGTACTAGAGCTAATGATTTAGTACGAGGATACAATATTGTATCATTTTGATTGGAGTCAAGAGAGATAGTAAGGTTGTCGAATGTGTTGTGGGTGCCAAAACTTAGGAGGAGTTTCCTTTCAGTCTCTAAGATTGAGAGGAAGGGATATCATGTATTGTTTCGATATGGAAAAGTATTGCTTGTGCCTAGACAATTTAGCTTTAGATTAGCAATGGATCTTGGAGTTAGGGAGGGAAATCTATATAGGTTGAGGGGCCATCCTATGAGTGTTGTAACCAGTAAAATCGTAGATATAGATGAGGAGGAGCAGGTGGCTCCATGAGTGGTGTGGAAGGTTACCCCACCAACAGTACCAACTCAAAGGGAGAAGAGTTCATAGGGAGTCATCCCTCAGGATACAGGAGGGAGGAGAAACCTCCCAGGATTGTGCAAAGGATAGTGGATAGGGAGAACATGGTGCTATAGTGGGAAAACCTCCCTACCGACTACACTAGGGTTCTAAAGTGCAGGAAGAGCTAACCGTCTAAAGTCTCCTACTTTTAACAACTATCCCGATAACACCCCACATTCATGCATAAAATAAAAAGTATAGGGATCCGGTAGTCCTACTTTAAAATTCGCATTCAGTGTCAATACCTTTGTGCTCAATCATTTCACGATTACAAATCTCCTCCCAAGGCTGACCTGCATTCACCAAAAGGAAAACAAGAAACTACGAACATGCATTCTATATATGAATCAGTGGGCTAGATGTCATAACAAAATGTAAATCAAACATAAATATTAAACACATCATATGGTGAGATGACAAAAGTACTTCTTTATATTAATCTCACAAAGTCACTTACAAAATGACATCAACGATTGCTCCTCGAACCCGGTCCTGGGCTCCTCTTCACCAAGCTCCAACTACTTCCACATATCCTTCTTCTCTAATACTTATTTCTAGAGAATGGGCATAGGCTTATGGGTGAGGAAAAAGGGAAAGAATAAGGAATTATGGCTCAAAACTCACAATGTGGCTACAAATTCTTGGGGCAAGGGGGGAAACAAAAATGGGCAGAGTTTCACTGTTTCTATGTTTATCCTTGGAATGAGACCCCAACACCTCTTTTTATATGCCAAAAATATGGTTATTCGATTAGGTGATGGCCTATAGGCGGTCAATTGGTTAGGAAACCACCCAATAGCCCGTAATCTCAACGAATCCCTTGCAACTTTTTATTTTTTGTAACTTTTGTGAGTATACGCGGGCTGTAATGGTGTAGCTAGCATACATACATGGGCAATAGTGGAGCAACTAGTGTACATACATGGGAAGTAGTGGTGTAGGGCGTGTACATATTCAAAACTTTTGTTTTTAAGAAGAGCTATTCAGTATTGGCTTGGAAAAAATAGTAAGTAAGATGGCATGATTCCAGGTATGCATGTCTGGTGCAAATTAGGGTTATAACAGATGCCCCCTAATGTGTAAGGTCAGAAGAGCATCTAATGGCTTAAATACATTAAACATATTTACCAACGTATGAAGCGAGTGAGCCCGGGACCAGAGTTCAGGAGGTGACATCTGCAAAATAACAATTGTCTCACCGAGGTGGGCATATCCATGCTTGGGATGAAATAAATCATGGCTGCCAATCAAATACACTACAAATCCATATCATATAACTATATAAAGTGTATCCATGAGAAATACACAACGGATCTACATCTCAAAATCAAAGATATACATGTATAGTATCCATCTTCAAGAAGCCAACAACGCCTGATGGCTATAGATGAGTTCTTAAGAGCTCGAGAAAAAAATTCAATATCTTCACAACTCGGGTAGGAGTGTAATGTGAGTTTTCAATTTCACTACCCAGAGGTCTTTGACGGCTCTTCGAGGAACAAACAAGAGAATCTTGATGTTCAGGCAGAGAACTTCATTGATTTTGAACAAGGACTTGATTGGACTTTAAATAAGGCTAGGAATGAGTTCAAGGGACAAAATGGAGAGAGGTCAACCCAAGTTGGGTAAAACATCCCTTGGAAAATAGCACAATTGATGATGAGACTCAGGCATCATGAGATTGACATAAGTTCACGATGCAGTAGGCAACACAAACTCTCCATATGTTTGGAAGAATAACCAAATGGAGGAGGACACAACTCTATGTTACGAGAATAGATTCCTAAGGTCGTATTAAATCCTAATGATTGAAACCAAAAGAAAGGATGTGCTTTGTCCAAGGGTGACTCATTGTGCTGCCATAAAAAAAAAATACTTTTCCCTTCCTCTTTTTTGGGTATATTTGATTTTTTAGTCTTTTTCAATATTTTGAAAGCTTGAAAAAGAATAAAAGAATGCTACTTTACAAAGGAGGAACGAGTTTCTCAAGCATACTAATTCCAAGTGTAAGGAACACACTAATTCTCATATCAAGGGGACATGTGCAGGAAAAGGACACTTGAGGAAACTTCCTCCATGGGTCAAGGTGTCAGATCGTAGAGGCAAAGTGTTACAAGGCTTGCGTATAAGGCATGCTTCAAAAGTTCAGTTAAGAGAAACATGGAGCCAACATTAGGCCAAATATGTAGAGATGAAACTATTATTAGCAAGACATGATGAAACCCCCTTCAATGTATTTTTTACGATCCCAGAGAAGGTAAGCTTGGTGGTTTTTCATTTTTAGAGAGTCTGAAAAAGCATATAAGAAGACTCCACTGGGGTACCTTTTTTGAAGATAGTCTACTTGGCTAGAAAAGAGGATAAACTAGCACCAAAAAGATGTCTATTCAAAACCATTTTAACGATTGTGACACAGACAAGATCACTCGACAATCTTTTCAATTTTAAGGAGTCTGAAAAGAGCTTAACTATGGACTCGCTACCTTTTTCTAGATTTAGTCTCCTTAGCCTGAAAAAGTATAAAATCTACTAAAGAGAACTCTCCCAGTGAGATGAATCTCCCGAGGTGTACCTTTTTCCTCCTTAAACTATAGACCAAAAAAAGGGGTAAACTCATGCCAGTAGATGTTTTTATGAACCAATCAATGAGTGTGAAAGAACAAGGTCACTCGACAATCTTTTCACTTTTAAGAAGTCTGAAAAGAGCTTAACTATGGACTCCATAATGGATGTTCTTCTGGTCCAATTTAACGAGTGTGAAGAAACAAGATCACTCAATGATCTTTTCAATTTTAGGGAGTCTGAAAAGAAATTAACTATGGACTCTGTGGGGGTTCATTTTTCATAAATTTAGTACCTCAGGCCTGAAAAAGGGTTAAATTTATACCTAAGAATACTCTTCTAGCGAACCGAAGCTCCTAGAGTATACCTTTGTTTGTACAATTGACCATCTAGACCAAAAAATAGGTAAACTACCGCCAGACAGACGTTCCTTCAAATTTTAGTTTGGCGAGCGTGAAGGGAAACAAAATTTCTCGGTAATCTTTTCATGTTTAGAGGGTCTAAAAAGGGATTAAAAGAAGACCTGTTATTTTGGGAGTCCCGAGGGTGAAGCCAAGAGTGATAACATATCAGACATGTGAAGGCCCAAACTCATAATCAGGACAAGACTAAAAGGACTCCCGAGCCTAAATTCATTAGCGACAGCATGGACACCAAAATGAAACTAGGATCTACCTAGGGAATCCATGTGAAGGTAGGCTCTACCACTAAATTATGACACTTCTAGAGAAGTAATGATGGTTCCATGTCACAATTCAGTGGGATCGATTCTATGGCAAAGAGAAAAAGGCAACGAGGTGCAACAAGTTTAGGTGGAATCCTAACTTAAATGCACAAAGTTGGAAAAAAAATTATTAGCAAAGGACCTTAAATGTGCCCCAACTCCCAAAACGTTCATCGAACCAAAAATAAAGTGTATCATAACATCCGATGAGAAACTCAAGAACCACGTTACATGGTTTTCAAACCAGAAAAAACGACAACGGGGGTCAAAAAAAAGACAAAAAGGGAAAAAAAAGTCTATAAATAGAAGTTGACAGCTCATTATCACCATTGCAAATTGAGAATTGACCAAAAATCCAAAAACAACCCTTTGTTAAAGATGTTGATTCCGGGA
This sequence comes from Picea engelmannii, assembly GCA_009831015.1. Taxonomy (NCBI): domain Eukaryota; kingdom Viridiplantae; phylum Streptophyta; class Pinopsida; order Pinales; family Pinaceae; genus Picea; species Picea engelmannii. The sequence goes on from ML780206.1 coordinate 86,572, forward strand.
TCTTCAATGGACGAAACAAACTTCCACTTGGACCAAGTAAGTACAAACTAGTCGCTCCTGCATTTCCATTCTTTCTTTTTGCATTTTTTTTTTCTTTGGAGGGGCGCACACCCTTAAAAAGGTCGACCGTACATGTATGAGGGCTGTCCAAGAACAACCCATGTATGCACACAGGAAGAGAATAGCCTACTCGTGACATACGCGACTGTCCCCAATATAGCCCGCGTACATCCTCAAACATATGAAAAAATTAAAAATGCATCATTTAACTCTCCTTTGAACTTGTCATTTTGTAGAATGTATGTCCATTGGAGAGAGAGGGAGCATGAGGACATTTATACATTGGTCGAGGAAGACCCTGTTGCTATCGCCGCATTAAAACAATGCAGGTTGTGGAAATTCTTTCGGTGTCCACTCATGCAGGCACAACCGAGGATGATGAATGCCTTGGTGGATTATTGGCACCTAGACACAGAGGATTTTATGCTCAAGGGGTAGCTTTTGACTCCAATGACTGAGGACATTTACTTCCTGACTGGCCTGTCAAGGAGAGGTGAACCAGTCAACCTTCATTCTTTTCCCCCTGGGCCACACAACATTGTTGAATTGATCGGGCAACACTGCGAGGTCGAAACAGATAAAGTGGGTTCCCAGGTACCGATCCACAAAATCATGAACCTATCACTGATAGTGATAGTTTTACTTATTGGACGGATCACTGGATCTGTGGCTTTACATCAATCCTCCCGGGCACATATGCATTGCGTAGTACAGTGCTTAAATGCACAAGTGTTCGACTGGAGTAAAACCATTCTAGAGTGCATGAAGAGACAATTCACAGAGTGTCATGGGCAGAACAACAAGAACTTCGAGTTTGGTACTATTCTTTGCCCTTTCTTCTTTGAGAGGGTACTCAGTATTAATCCCCAAGAGACAATACAAGGGCACGTGGCCTCCTTCCTAGCAGTGTGCAGATGGGAAACATTGTTGCCACGATAGGAGGGAGGGAGGACCGTCGAGGCCTTTGATAATACTTTTTTCGACTAGTGGTCTCAACAAATTCTAGCTATAGAGGACTACCCCTATGTCGGGATCAACTTCTCCAAAGATCCTGACATGATCGTACCTCTTGGAGCGGAGCGAGGAGAGTTAGGTATATTTTATTTTTAAAAGTTTTAAATTTTTAATTTCTTTTTATATATCATTTTTTATGTGTACCAGAGCACCTAACAACTATGTATCTGTTATGTACAGATGTGGGACCAGTGCATCCATCTGATTTTGCGCGGAGTAGGAGCCATCCACCACCAAAGGCAGCACCAACAGTAGTCGTCGGAGTAGCAACAATAGTGGGGGTAACTCCAGTCGGAGAGGCTGAGAGATTTTTGAGACGAGTGGAGAAGAACCTAACCACACTCACCTGTATTGTTCCCATGGCCGAGATCGAGGATCTCCCTCCATCTATGCAGCCTCATGTTGTTGGGGTGCCACGGACCTGGGTCCAGCTATTTCGGCATTTGGAAAATGTTGGAGCCCACTATGGTAGGGCCAATAGGCCTTGTTCTTAGCTTAGGGTGGACCATTTACGTGATGAGGGCACTCTTTGTATATTTTTGAGGGCATAATCCCCGCGTTATATACCAGACTCATTATTTTTTTGAGGTGCTTGTGCCCACCTATGTACTCTGATACTTTTGATATATATATATTTACATCTTTTTGTCTTATGGGTTACATTTATTTACAAATGTATTTACATGTGTATGCGTGTGCTTTTCTTTACATATCTGCAATATGCCAATCTAATATTTGATTAGGTAGAGTATCCGTAATTTGATTTAGTCTCCTAGGAACATGGATATACATAATTTATTCAGAGACACGTTCTAAGAGACGTACCCTAAGGAATCATCGATGTAGAGTAGGATCATAAACCTGGTAAACTGCATTTAACTGAGAGACAACCAATTGTGCATCTAAGTAGACCTGGAGGTAAGAAATACCATGCAACAAGGTGTCATGAAGCAACTCTATTACTGCAGTATATTCGGCGACATTTTTTGTGGTGTCACCCAAACAAATACCTCTATAAGATAACAAGTGGCCTTGAGGTGTGAAGATCACCCAAGCTGCAGAAGCAAGCCTCCGAGTGTTTCGGCTAGCACCGTCCACAAATCCAATGAACACGTTCGATTCACTTGACATCTTCCACAGTGAAAAAGATGGCATCAAAACGACACGTCCATAATAACAAAAAGGCAAAAACTAAAAATGTATAAGAACTATACATATGTACAAGAATTCATCCAAGGCGACCCACCTATGAGTAATACTTCTTGAGGTAGAGCCCATTTCTAGGTTGCACTAAAGCGTTCACTTCAAAATAAACCAGACAATAAGCACCCTTCTTTAATGCCTCCTTCACGATGAATGGTATGAACCACATGGGTTTAAACTTGCCTGCCTCCAGGGGATCCTTATCTTGGTCATAGACCAAGACAAGGTCGCCTTCAAAGAAAATACGAGGATGAACGGACCAATCATACTAACACTTGACTCTTTTCTTGTGAACCTCCTTAGCCAAGGCTACATCACATCGTTGCTCATCGAGCTGCTCAAGATATAAGAAGTGTTCCTCAAGCAGTGAAGTGTTTGGCAATAAATGTACTACCAACTTAAGAGATGGGATCTGGCATTCTATTGGCAAGACTGCTTCCATCCCATAAACGAGTTGGAAAGGTGAAAAACTAGTGGTTGTATTCACAGACGTTCGGTAGGCCCATAATGCCGAGTATAACATCAAATGCAAATTTGACTTGGCTGAATTGATCATTCATTGTAGAATGGTCTTGAGATACTTATTCACAGCTTCCACCTGACCATTCGCTTGTGGGTAATAAGGTGATGAATGTTATTTCCTCAACCCAAGCTTTGATTTTAATTCATACATCATTTTATTCTGAAAGTGACTACCACGATCAGTGACAATCTCCTTCGGGACACTAAACCTTGCTATTATATGATTAAACAAGAAGAGAGTTGTTTTCTCTCCATCATCCTTGAATGTTGGCATAGCCTCTCCCCACTTAGTAAAGTAGTCTACTGCTACGATGATATAGTGATGCCCCATGGTTGAAGGTGGGTGGCATGTAGTATTATCAATCCCCCACTTGGTGAAGGGTCCAAATGTGATGGCAGGAAATATAGGAGCAGGGTGTGCCCTCATCCTCTGTGAGAACATCTGACACAGGTGGCACTTCTTGACTGATTCAACAAAATCTTTGATTAACGTCGGCCAATAGTAATTGGCTCATAGAATCTTTTGGGATGTTGCCAACCCATAAAAATGACCATCACATGCTCCAGTGTGGCAATCATTAAGCATGAGTTCAGTTTCTTCATGAATGAGACATCGATGAAGGATGCAATCTATACCTCGACGATACAAAGTGTCCTCGAGAATGAGATAGTTCTTGGCCTAATGGCGTATAAGTCGACGTTCATCGCGAGAAGTAGAGGTGGGGCACTTCAAATTATGGAGATAGATTAGTATATCTCCATACCAGGGGTCCAAAGATGAAATCAGAAAAATATCTCCTTTAATCAGTGATTCTTCAGACGTGACATCACCTGATTCGACTGGAAGTTCCGAGATGAGTTCTGCAAAGATGAGTAACTTTTTAGATTTCGTAGACACAAAATCCAAGTCAAATTTATGGAGGATAAATATCCATCTACTGATCTTTCCTTCGATTACACGTCGCGTCAACACGTATTGAAATGGATTCACGATGGCAATGATAGTGGTTTTGCGAAAAAGGATATAATGACGGAACCGTTGGACAGCATGTACAGTTGCCAATGCAAGTTTCTCAACATGAGAGTAGTTGAGTTCTGGTCCAACCAGGCCTCAGATCAGGTAATAAATGACATTTTCTTCAAGTAAATCATCCTCCTCGACCAAGACCATACCGATGGTCAACTCTATAGCGACCAAGTACAATAAGAAATCTTTATTATAGTTGGGTGGCCGAAGCAGAGGGGCAGACGTGAGGGTGCATTTCAACTCTTCAAAAGAGCATTGAGTGGCTTCATCCTAATGGAAAGGAACAACCTTTTTCAGTAAACACATAAACCCTTTTGTGATCTCGGCATAGTTTGCAATAAAATGCCAAATAAAATTAGATTTTCCCTGTAAACTCTAAAGTTGAGAGACTATGCACGGGGGAGGCAATTGAAGTATCACCTCAACCTTTAGAGGATCGACCATGATCCCTATTGTTGACACTATGAAACCTAATAGTCAACCTGACGTCACGCAGAAACTGCAATTGTTTGGATTCAAGCGAATCTGATAGTAGTGACATCGCTCAAAGATAAGTCGAAGGTGCGTAGGATGATCAGCTCTCTTACGATATCGTGATGCTAAATCATAGAGATAAGCCTCAACTATATGTTTGAGATTGTGGAAAGAAAAAGACATGTCCCACTAAAAGGTGGCTCCAACATTTTTGAGGCCAAAAGGCATCTTCTAATAAGCAAATGTACCCCATAGATAGATAAAAGTTGTTTTGTGCTGGTCTTTGAGCTTAATCTGGATATGATTGTATCCCATAAAACCATCCATGAAAGAAAAGACCTCACATCCTACACATGCATTGAAAATCTGGTCAATAAACGGGGTGGGGAAATTATCCTTTGGATAGGCCTTTTTCAGATCACGGAAGTCTGTACATATGTGAATCGTTCCATGCTTTTTGTTGACTGGAACATGGTTTGACACCCATTGAGTCAATTGGACGGGGTAGATGAAACCATATTTGAGTAGTTTCTCTACTTCAGCCTTAATAGCTATTGCTTTCCGAGGATTAACCGTACGAAGCTTCTGCCAGACCAGCTTGGCATCAGGATAATTCGTGATTTCATGTTCAATGATTCTTGGATCAATGCCTAGCATTTCCTTGTAAGACCGGGCAAAAATGTTGTGGAATTCTTTAAATAAATCTGTATAGATTTGAATCTCCTTAGGGAAACAATCCACTATGATGAAGACATTCTCCATGATGCCAAGGGTTTTGGAGATATCGATAGGTATCATTTTAGCGATGGTTTCCATATCACCCTCAACATAAACTATGTGTGTAGCTAGAGGATTGACAGGATAAGACCTATCTCCAGTCATAGTCAACACAAATTCTACTGCCTCTATTACTCTAGGAGGAAATATGATCTGTGATGTAGATCATCCTAGGTTCTATTCAGATTGGTCAATGCCTCTAAAATATCCTCGTCAGAGGAGAAGACCAAGTCTAAAGAATTTATCGTGGCAAGGGAACCTTACACCCACGCAGGCTTTAGAATAGGATCTAGCTTCGGTGTAGGAGTTGGATCGGGGTCAGTTGAATCTTGTTGGACTATAGAGTAAGCAACTTCTGTCGTGGAAAAGGGCATTGTCATGCCATAGTTCCCTTTCCCTTCCATCATGGCTGATGGGGAAGGAAGAATCCACAGATCCTTAAAGTAAGTCGTATGGAACGACGACACTGAAAAGATTTCAGCCTTAGGCTAGTCGGGGACAACCGATATCATCTTGACATCACCGGAAGGAGGTGGGTAATCAAAAGTACCCATGAGAGGTGGGAACAAACCAACCCCCACGTTGACGACGTTGGGCTGTGGGTTATCAATCATCGGGATTGTGGATGCCCCTGATGAAGGGTCAGGCTTGGAGAAAGCCAATTGATCAATGGTCACGATACGACCCTCGTGTGGAAACACCAAGAGCCAGAAAACTATGGCGACCATTGCATGCATGGCATATGTCCAACTCCTTCCTAACAGGAGTTTGTAGTCGAGAGGCACATCGACCACTTCAACTTCGACCCACATGGTATTCCCTCCTAAATGTACGAAGAAAGAAGGAATGATTCCATGTGTTCTGAATGAACAATCGTCGAAAGTTGTAAGAAGAGTAGGCAATGGAGATAGAATGGGTTGGCCAATGGCCTTCCAACATGCCAACAACATCATGCATATCGAGGTGTCCTCATCAACCACCATATGGAAAATATTCCGAGTAAAATATTTTGTTGGATGAGCCACTACTATCTGAAACGCAACATGGTATGGGAGATGAGGCTTTAGTTCAGTCGTATCAAGCATGATAGTTCCTAGATTACATGTCTCAGCAGATCCTAAGGTAGCTAGCAAAGCCTTTCTCTGTGAAGGGCATCTCTGGAGGACCTCCAAAGAAGAAATTGCACAAGGGGTTTGTGACAAATATTCTACCATAGAGTAATTATGGGCAGCCCTCACATTTGGATTGTGTGAAGCATTTTTGAATTCCCCTTTTGAGATGTGTGTCATTGTCTCTCCCATCATTCTCTCGATCTAGAGAGGAATGTATGGGTTCTCAGCCTCTTTACCCTTCTCAGAAGTGTTTGACATTCCATAATCATGTGTCCTAGTAGCTATATGAGCATCACCTTTCAACATATAGAAATTTGAGGTTGAGGGATTTCTAGATGACAAAGGGGGTCCCTGAATTCTCCCATCCATGTTCACAGAGGCTGTAGTTAAATTTTTCCCATGAGGAAATGGGTTCATTAACACTGCAGGATGCTATTGTGCCAATAAATTTTGGGCCTCCACGATTCGAGGGCACAGGTGATTTGGGTAGTCTTTTGTGCAAAGTTTGCATGGATACTTCGACTTATTTCTCTCTGTGTTTCCCCCGCCAACATTATTGGTGGGTTTCTCATCCCCCTTACCCTTCCTTATTTGTTTTTTCTTCCCTTTATCTTGCTAGTTGGCCTTTGGGTTCGTCGATTGCACACTATGTACATCCAATGTCTGAGTAGAGGGAGTAGCCAAAATAGAGGTTTGGCTGGCCGTTGTCTGTTGTATTGAAAATTCCTGCAATTGGTTTGATAGGAGATCAGTGGGGTTTGCTTGTGTTGAACCACCAATGTCGTTAGCATGTGGTCTAGAATTATGTCTGGCTATATCAAGAATAGACCGTGGTGAATATGGTAAAACTTCGTAAATAAAACCAGACCGAGAGTAATTCATCTCTAGTTGTTGAGCTCTCATTATCGCTTCTTCCTCCGAAAAGACCCCCGATGTTGCTACGTCCTTGGATAACTGGGGTACCAAAGACTAAAGGAACCATTTCAGCAGGAATGTTGGTGGAACTGGTACCTTAATCAAACTCATACGGCACTGCCCCTCTCATATGTGATCAGAGATATGGTCAGCCTTTGTTTGCTCAACGTTGGCCAACATCTCGGTACTAGCATCATATCTCATAAGTAATTGAAAATGATTTAAGAAAACCATTGCCAATTCGCCAAAAGTAGAGTATTTTGAGCGGTTGAGCTCGATGTACCATTTCACGACACTCCCTATAAGAGTGCATTGAAATAGACACAATTGGACAGAGTCATCTCTCAAAGAGTTGGACAAGCAGCATAAGTGAAAGGTAGTCACGTGATCACCTGGATCGACATAGCAGGCAAACGTGGATCATGACAGATTGGGTTGTTCAATAATCTCGACAACTTTGGCAAATGCAAAGTTGCCAAAAATGGTAGCTTAGGTTGTTGAGTATGTACAGGAGGATAGGATCCTAGGATTTGGCTGGAATGAAGTTGCAAGGAAAAGTTAGGTTGTTGGCCTAGGTTCTGGTAAACGACATGGCTGAGGCCGGCATTTAGATGCTTCGTTTGTTGAGATGTCATCGGTTGACTCCCATAGTAGGATGTTGAGGATTGAGAAGGGATTGCTCCCGACGTAGTGTTCCAAAGGTTCTGGAAAGGGTTGCCTCCTACCGATCCAATGGGCATAGGTCCTGAGCCTTACCTGAGGTTCCATTGACCATGGAAGGGGTTGCCCTCGGTCAGCATCCCTGACGAGGGAACTGATCCTTGCCACAGATTCCAAGGTCCTTGAGAAGTGTGTGCCCCCTGTGCAGGAATAGTACCCTGCATAGGATTTTATGATCCAAAACCAGGGTTTCCCCTAGTAGAGATAGCAGCTGACGAGAATACATTGTTACCAAACACGCCAAAAAAAGAGAATGGAAAATAACCCATCGGTGTGGTACTGGAAGAAGGTCCTTGACTACCTGCTCCGAACAAGTTGAAGTTCATATTTGGTAAGGCTTGTTCCTGAGAAGTACCACCAAGCGAAAGTAATGACAAAGTTATATGACCCCCGCTATAAGGGAAAGTGTTATAGGGGGCTGAGGTGCCCCCCATGGACCCTTGCAAAGGAGCGTTTGAGCTCCCTTCCCCCAAACCCATGGTCTGAAGGGTGGAGAAGGTGAGGAATGAGTTTGTGTCAAAGTTGGGCATCCCATATGAAAACGCAGGGCCCATCACACTCTGCGTAAACGGCACAGTGATTGCTGCCATGCACGACATCAGACCACTGCCCAAAGTAGAGGCGTTCGAGACCATAGTGGCCCAGACCTGCGAAGGTTATTTGGGAGGTGGAACACCCCCAGTTGTGGCAATCATAGAGGGAGTATGAGGACTCCCTGACAAAGTAGTAGCATTTTCTTCCATTGTTTCTTGCAGGACTATTTGGTGCTTGTGATGCGTTACCCTTGGGGGGGGGAAAGCTGTATCAAAAGTGGCGCTGACAAGTCATTGATCGGAGGGTTATAGGGATCGAGATCTTCTGCTCCAAGTTCAGAAATAGTTTCTTCCTCTTGACATGAATGTTCTCCTCTCGGAGTTTTCTCAGATACAATTTCTTGTGGCTCAGTCACCTCAAAAGAACCTTGTTGGTCTAGTCTTTTCCTTTGCGGTGGTGGTGGTGGCTCCAAGTTAACTGGCGGCAAGCCCAAGATCCTTTGCGACTGAAAAAGCTCTTGATCTTCTACTGTGGGAGAATATCAATGACACACTAGGGCTTTCTAACGTTGAATACCAAAACATGCACTAGAAAAGTTCCTAGAGATAAATAAATCAAACCAATACAACTATTTGGAAGAACAGTTACACCAGCCAACACTAGAGAAACTTACCAGTGCAAGTGCAACTCAAATATGGAAGCACCCTCCAGGTATACTCTACAAAGTGTGGCCCGTTTTCGGCCCTAGGTACCGTGGTATACCCCCACAGTCACTTGTGTAAGTCCCTAAAGTAAAGGCAACTAGGTTTCCATCACGTGAACAACTACCAGGCGGGTATAGTTGATAGTTAGGTGGACCACAATGAGCAAGGTATGAAGCTTGAAACCTATCAAGGGTATCAAAAGAAATTTTTCCGAAAGGAAATTGAGGACCTCGAACAGATTCGAGACCCACGAAGCTCCGTGGAAAATGAGATCAACATAATCCCAAGATAAGTCCTCTATATGTGTTCCTCTACTATGATTGGTCTGGATTTGGAGGGGTTATCTCCACTACCTTTCCGCAGGTGACCTCATGTTTATCCCTTGTGTTATAGGAGGTCTCGGATAATTTCCACATTACTGGAATTTTTTCACTCTCTAGCACAGACTCCTATGTTCTTTTTGTAGCCTTGAAGAGTTTCCTCTCCAACCTAAATCAAGGCTCTAGCCTAATCTAGTTAATGGACCCTACAAACACAAAGTCTAATAAATTTTAATTAAGCGTTGATTTTAAGTGGTTTGTCTTAAGTCAAAGGAATGAAAATGAAATTGGTGATGTTTGTTAAGAGATGAAAGAGAAGAACAAATGCTGGAAACAAAATTACTTCTTCTTCAACAAACAAAGATTTGCAAATTGAACACTCTTTAACCAAATTTTCTAATTAACGTTTCTCTCTAAGATCTTTTAAAAGAAAAACTCAAAATGGAATTTCACTCGACTGCGAGCTACTTAAATTCCTAAGTATTCAATAAAGAACTTAAAAAATAACTCTTCTTCCTGAAAAAACAACTAACCTAACTACTTAACCAAACAAGAAACCGAAAACCTTTTTTTTTTATGCTCCAAAATAAGAAACTTGAAAATGAATTCTTTTATTTTCTTCTAAAGCAAGTAAAAGGGGAAATCAAAGACAAGACAAGACCCAAGAAACTGACTTAAGTTCTACTATGGATTGTAGGGAGTCACTGAAAGAACCACTAAGGCCGAGACAAAAAATACTCACTGACTCATCACAAAAACCCTTTCAACGAAAACACAAACAATCATTAAAAGATAAATAAACTGACATCAAACCTAGGCTTGAATACTATAACTACAGAGACCATGACTAAATCAAGAAACCCCTGAAAAGTTAGACTTCAATCAGGGGAGAGGATGACTGCCTCATCTTAATAAAAAGGCTTCCTGACACAGGCACGCTACTAACACTTAAGCAGCCTGCATATGTACGCGGGTTGTCCAAAGTTAGGGTGCATATGTATGCAGGCAGAGCTTCTGCAGGCCGCGTACACCTCTGTAACTCCTTAAGAAAAAGAAAACAACAATCAAAGGAACAAGGCATGGAATATTGGTATGGCAGACTAGAATCCCTTAAAGACATAGTAACTTATAGAGAACTCAAAGAGGTAATTAAACCAATTAAAACACCCAAAAAGATCCCCCCAAAAACCCTAGAGGCTCCCCAGTATGGTCGTCAATTCTACTATAGTGGGAAAGCCCCCCTATGGACTACACTAGGGTTCTAAAGTATAGGCATAGCTAACCATATAAAGTCTCCTACTTTTAACAACTGTCCCAACAACACCCCACATTCATGCATAAAATACAAAGTATAGGGATCCAGTAGTCATACCTTAAACTCCGTGTCCAGTGTCGATCCCTTTGTTCTCGGTCATTTCTCGACTGCAAATCTCCTCCCAAGGCTGACCTGTGTTCACCAAAAGAAAAACACAAAACTAAAAACATGCATTCTATATATGAATATGTGGGTTAGATGTCATAACAAAATGTAAATCAAACATAAATATTAAACACATCATATGGCGAGACGACAAAAGTACTTCTTTATATTAATCTCACAAAGTCACTTACAAAACAAGATCGATGACTGCTCCCCGAACCTGGTCCTGGGATCCTCTTCACCAAGATCCAACTATGTTCATGTATCCTTCTTCTCTCATACTTCTCTCTAGAGAATGGGCATAGGCTTATGGATGAGGAAAAAGGGCAAGAATAAGGAATTATGGCTCAAAACTCACAATGTGGCTGCAAATTCTTGGGGAAAGAGGGGAAAGAAAAATGGGAAGAGTTTCAATGTTGTTTTGTTTCTCCTTGGAATGAGACCCAAAAACCTCTTTTTATATGCCAAAAATATGGTTATTCGGTTGGGTGACGGGCTATAGGGAGTCAATTGGTTAGGAAACCACCCAATAGCCTGTAATCTCAACGAATCCCTCTTAACTTTTTATTTTTTGCAACTTTTGTGAGTATATGCGGGTTGTAATGGTGTAGATAGCATACATACGTAGGCAGTAGTGGTGTAGCTAGCATACATACATGGACAATAGTGGTGCATGGCGCATACATCTTCAAAAAAAGGGTTTTTAAGAAGAGTTGTTCAGTATTGGCTTGGCAAAAATAGTTAGTAATATGGCTTGATGCCAGGTATGCATGTCTGGTGCAAATTAGGGTTATAACAAATGGCCCTAGGGGATGTATAGACTTGGAGGGAGTCAAGTTTCAAGAGGAGCATGTAGTCTCAGAGTGAGCTTGATCTCAGGGAGAGTCAGTTCACTAAGAGAGAGAGATGGTCTTCCATACGGAGTTACCCCTAAGGTTCAATTAGAAGATAAACATCTTTCAGGACTGACAAACAAGTGTCATGGGAAGAGGAGGCTATATAGGGTCTTCAGAGGCAGGAAGCTTCTGGGGCATGTGAGACCTCCATGGAGGATACATTTGCTTCAGTGGGTTTTTCTGCAATGATAGAGGAGGAATCCAATCAGAAGGACTGGGGAGCAGGATTTTCTTCATTCAAATAGGGATCAACCAGTGAGGCAGATTACAGAACATGATTTTATTCAGTGACTGAGGATGAGAAAAATCATATAGATTTTTCCTCATTGACCGAGGTTGTGTCTAGTCAGGAAAAATGGATAGTAGGATGTGTTCCAGTGACTGAGGATGTGGCTAGTCAAACAGACTGGATTGAAGGTTGTGATCCAGTGACCAAGGATGAAACTAGTTAGACAGATTGAACAACTATATTAACCAGTCTGGATGAGTGGATTCCAATTGTGGTAACATATCTTATGGATACTGTGTTCACATACCCATTTGACACAATGATAGAAGGAGTATCTAGTTTGGAATATTAGAGTAAATATGAGGTGGTAAATATAGATCTATATCTACTATGTGTGACACTAGTGCATCCAGATGTTGGAGGATGGGATACATCCCTCATTAAGAGGGAGTGTTTATTTTTTTGTAGATTTTGGAGGTATTCCCACTAGAGGCCAAGGTTCCAAGCATGTGGGAATTTTCATTGGCACTGGTTTTTACTTTCGTTTCAATGAAATTGACCTAGAGATGAGGTTAGGGCCTCATGGGAAATTTCATGGGATTTTTGGGTTTGTGTCGGGGTGCCACACCCACAAAGAGGATTAAAATGTTCTAATTAATTGTTGAGTGTAGGAAGGGCTCCTAAACTCACTCATTGGAATCCTATATAAAGGAGAGATGTCATTGTGACATTAGATAATCATTGTGGAAGAATGGAGTTGGAATAAGTGATTCTGCACATGTTCTAGGAGGATTGGTGATCTCAACAAAGGGAAATTTTGTTAGGTGGTGAATCTATCCGTGAAGAGAGAGGTAAAGTAGGTTGCATGTTTGGAGAGAATTTTTTGTACCATATATGATTTGTAGGAGGACGAAGTGTGTATATACACAGATTACCGAAGGACAAATTGTGTATAGGCTTAGAAAATTTGCAATGGATCAAACAATGTATGTTCGTAGTTGCCAGTCGATGAATCACCTATTTGGTTTTCTAGGAGGGTACAAATATGTATAGGTTAACAAGTGATGCCAGCAGGTCATACATGTGGTCTATAGCAGATTCTTGAGTAGACAATATTTCCATATATTTTTAAGGTTTAGTTTTCTTGTTTATATATTGAAGGACAAGGTTGTTATGATATTTGGTGATTTTGAGAGGACTAGTTTTGTCCTCAGTTTTGGTGACTTTGAGAGGACTAGTTTAGGTCCTCATATTTGAATAATTGGATAAAGTTATAGAACACAAATATTGTGTCTCTTGTATTGATGATTCATCTTTGATCTTGTTGTTTCCACTGAATATGTTTTCAGTCAATAATTTCAATGTAAAGTTATTCAGTGATAGTTAGATCACTAGGAAGCAATTTTCACATCTAAAATTAGTCACATAGAGTTGCATGTGAAAATTGACACACAATGGCTTTGGGATTGAAAATAATCAATTTATTTTGAATCAAATAGTGTAAGGACCCTAAATATTTCATCAACATTTCATTTATTTTGAGAGAGATTCCTAGCTAAATGACTCTCTTCCTAAACTTCATGGTGAACTCTTCCACAAACTATTCCAGACTTTAGCTGAAGTAATGCCATGTGATCTATTGATCCTCGTCATAACTAATTGGGTAAATTTGATATTTATTAATTTCATTGAATACCTCTTAATTAGTTATCGATTATTCATTTTTAATACTCCTTTTAGTAGCATCACTTTCCTACTGTGCCAAGGCATGGGCCTCAAGCTTCGAGAGGTAAATAAAATTATTTGTTTTCTATTAACTTCATGTACTGAAGTACACATTCATCTAATATAACTACTATTTCAATACAAAGGCATCAACTTCTCTTGCATAGGGTTTAATTTCCACTTTATCTTACACATAGAAAGGTACTTGATTTATACTATGGCTACATTCTCTAGTCTTGGTCTCGATCTCAATCTTGGGATGTTTTCCATTTTCCTTAAAATATATTTGTCTCCTCACCTAAGCTTGTAACATTTTTTTTGTGTTCTTGTTTTCCTTTTATCTATCCTTGTAACCATTTAGTGAATACAATTTTCATTGATTCCATTTGATTCTCTGATTGAATCAAAAGAAAACTTGCATCACTAGTCTCCATAGGATCATCCATGGTCTAGTTTGAAAATTGTTTTCCCATTATTTGTGTTCCATCCTTGGGCTGATAGAAATTAGTTCTCTACCTTCAAGTAGCTTCTATAATTGAGTGAGAATCCACTATGTACTTCCCTCCAAGGTAGGAATCTATAGGCTCTAATATCTAGTATGATCCATAAATGGTAGTCCTATGTCTTTTCCATATCACTAACATGGATCCTTCTTCTATGGAATTAAGTCATGTGTATTCTACAATGAATTTAAAATTTAAATCATGCTTCTTCTCCCCTATTTCTAAACTCAATAAATATTTCTCTATCTGTATTACAATTTCTTGCTTCCTTTGTAATGCCAATCCAAACACCAAGCAATGGAACAAGTGCACTCTACTTATTCCAAAAAAATAACACACAGTCTATATGTTCAAGACAAAAACATGATTAATAACACATTGTAATGTTCATTTCCCCTTTATAAACCCACAATTCAAAATATAATTTTTTATACATGGAGTGTTGTAGGTGGTAGTAATTACAAAATGTATATAGGATGTACATACAACAAAAATGATTAATAACACATCATGATGTTCAT
>ML780206.1:133981-150118 GCA_009831015.1 Picea engelmannii
GATATAGGGTATATAAAGTTCACGATGAGAAAATTTTGCAACTCATCTTTTACTATTTCTCATAGGGTAGGATTCATCCTACGTTGGGGCTATTGGATATGTTGGGAGTCCTATTTTATATATATATATATATATATATATATGTGTGTGTGTGTGTGTGTGTGGTAAGTACACGTATCTGTATGGATTCCCTTCATATCCATATAGTTCGATATGAATGCATCATTGTGTTCTCATAGAAATTCAATTAACTGCTCCTTTTGTGGGGTTGGGAGTTTAGAATTAACATTTAATGTTCTCCCTGGGTCAATATCTATTAGTATACTAGTGTATTTTTTTGTGTCGTAGAGAGGAATAGGTATGGTTTTTTTTTTACATCCAAATTATCCAATGAATAGTTTTCTTAAGAAACTAGATCCATAATATGGTCAAATATTTCATAATTTGACTGTGAGGATGAGCACAAATTCATTATAAATTTATTGATCACATTATCCTCAATCTATTACTTGAGAGAGAGAGAGAGAGAGAGAGAGAGAGAGAGAGAGAGAGAGAGAGATTGATCTAATGCAATCAATTCATGGTCACTCTCTTCATCATCACTATCCTCACCTTCCACCCATATAGACATTTCTTGTTATATTATAGGTTTGGAAGCTGGGTATAGAGTGAGTCTCTTAGTACAATTGTCATGGGATATTTTCATGTTGTCGGATCTACAACCAATATAATCATTGACTATGACTATCCATGGCCTCTATAGGATCAAAGGGTAGCCTCCCAAATTGGATTTAGGATGTAGAGCCATGAAATTTGTGGGATACTCACAGGAATAAATGGACATCACTACATCTTCTAAAATACCTTCAATTTTAATCATGGATCAATTGGATAGTTGGAGGACTGTGGGATTATGTCATACGTTGGATAGTCTATTATTTACCATAGTTTATTTTGTCATCATGTTGATGGTATCTACCAAGTTTATCAAGGTGTTGGGGATAATGAAATCATTAATTTGGACATCTACTATGGGGCTCTCAGGGTTTTAATACTTGGAAGTAAGGGTTTTCCCTACCATAAAACCTACCAACTTCTCGATTACTTGGAAAATATAAGGGTCCTTTATTTTTCTTCCTAGTTTTCTTAGGTAGAACTCTCTAATGGCCTTAGTGTATGTGGGAACATTTTTTATTGCTTGATATAGTGGGATTCTTATACACACATTATTTAACTCTCTGGAGAAGTCAAATTTGGGCTAAGTAGGGAGTTTTTCTAGGCCCAACCTCTCTGCATATAGAGGAAGTTGTGCATCCCATATGGAATGTCATTCGTCTAAGGTTTCAGGAGGATTGGTATAAAGTGTTGTTGGAGATTGGTCATCACAATTATTTATTGTAGGATCTTGAACATCCTTCTCATCATGTTTTGTGATGATAGGAGAAGTTCCTTTATTGAGGGTTCTCCCCAATCATAACTAAACATCCAATATTCCATAGAGGATATGGAATAGGTAGGGTAACCAGGAAAATCAATAGTATAGGTGGGTTGATGACATAGCCGCATACCCCGCAGGGTCCCTGCGCTCGACCTCCCGGTCAAAAGGATCGTTCTGTCCAAATTCGTGAGCTAGAGAGGCTCTTTCGATCCCCTGCTGGAATCGCTGAGAGAATCTGATCCACATGTCCTTATTTCCCCCACGGTCTTCTGCACTCCGACTGCTGCCTCTTCCTCAATAGGAAAGATATACTTTCAGGTTTTGGGGGTTCCTGATCCCCGATGTCAAGATTTCTCTGTCCTCTTGAATCCCCGATCTCCGATTTGCTGATTCGCCCCTTTTTGCCTTAGCCTCATCTGGCTAAGCTCTAGTCCATATAACTAGTCCTCATAAGACCGCAGTCTTATCTCCTTTCGGGGTTTTGGGATTTCAAATGCCGAAAGGCATGGACATTTTGTCCTTGAGATCCCCGATATCCCGATATGACGTCAACTGACCCCACAGCGGAGCTTTCCACCTTATCGGGATTCCGAACTTTGCATTTCCAAAATGTATGGACTTCTTGTCCATGGGATCCCCAATATCCCGATTCTTGATTTCCCTATATGACATCAGTTGGCCCTATAGCAAATCTTTCCTCCTTGTCGAGGTTTTGGACTTCAGATTTCCAAAATGCGCGAATGCTTTGTCCTCAAGATTCCCGATTTTTCGAATCCCGTAATGTCGATAGATGGCTTTCCTTTGGGGAAATTTCCTGAATGCTTAGATCTCCGCCACGTTTCCTCCTATGATGGACGGTCCTGATCACTTCTCACAATTTCAGAGTTTTCGATGCTGAAATGCTCTGACTTCTTGTCCTCGGAACTCCCAAAATGTCGATGGACTCCCCTATCTCCACCACGTGTCCCAACCGATGGATGGTCCTGATAAATTCTGGGATTTTGACTATGAATATTCTCGATCTCCTGTCATCGTGACTTTCGATATCCCGATGGATGATATCCTTATGAGCCAACTCTTTTCGGGACTTTACCTCTGTTGTTCCCGAAGGTTTAAACCCTGTGTAACTCTCGCCAGATCTGATAACTGTTGGGTTCTTCCCTCTAGATCTGACGGTGTAGATCATTTCTTCCTGTGTGCTTGCTCTACTTCTCCCTGGACGTGAAATATTCAATGGTCCAGATCTCTTCGGCAGATCCGACGACAGCTGTGCTCCCTCCTGAGCTTCTGCGCACTTTCTTCTAGACTTGGAAGAATTTCAATTTTCTCAAAGGCCTCGACCTTTGTCTTCCTTCCTCTACGAACTCTCGACTTGAGTCCTCTCCTACGCTCTCAACGACATTGTTCCTCCTGAGCTTCTTTTCTCTCGATCCTCAAAGGATTCTAACGTCTGCACTCCTGCAGAGTCCTTGCATGTGAAGTGCTACCTCTTCTGATCTTTTCCAAGTACTCAGACCCCCTAAGGGATTTTATCCTTCTTCTTTCTCCCATAGATGGAGAATTTGGATACCCTCCTAGATATATTTCACTCAAGCAACCTCTTGCTGAGTCTGTAGGGTGTTCAACAACCCTGTGAAGATCCCTCAGTAGATTCTTCCTCCAAATTCCAGAACTCAAAGAGTTCTCTTCTCCTCTGTGCCTTTCTGCACAATGTATCAATGCCCACCTAGCAGAATATCTTCTCCCAAAAATCCTAACATTTCTGTCCTCTCCTGTTCACGTATGCACCTGCTCAATGCCCACCTGGAAGAGCTCTCAAAATCCTCAGTGATTCTGGTTCTTCTTGAAATCACAGCAGAGTTCCTCCTCTATGCACTCCTTGCACTGGCTCAATGCCCTCCTGGCAGAGCTCCACAGAACTCCTCAGAGATTTCTGTCTCCAACTGTGTTCCTCTCCCATATCCTTGCTTCCAAGGTGTTCAACAACCTTGAGGTCTTCTTCTGAATTGATGATTCTAGCTCCTGTGCCCACCTAGCAGATGCCTTTTTCTGAATCCCCAGAGTTCATAAGTGCAACCTCTGTGCATGGCTCTCAGAACCCACAGTGTTCTGTCACACCCTCCTGGTATGAAGCCTCAAAGACCTCTCAAGCCTGAAATCAAACCAATTCCTACAAATGCAAAACTACATCTACAACATACATTCACAGCATATAGAGAACACTCACAAACATTCATTTACCACATAGTCATGCAGGAAAAACTACTTGTTTGTATTAAAATGGCAAATGCCCGTGTTTACAAGGTGTTCCTGAGGATGGCCTATAACAAGGTCTCAACTCTTCTCTTCTGCTCTCTACTCACAGATTCTCTTATATTCTTACTCCTCTCTTACTCAACTCTTACAAAATGAGATCCTCCTCGATCTTTTTACCTGAGGGGGCTCTTAGAGCTCTTCCCTCCAATCTACCTACTCTATTCAATCACATTGAATGGTTGTCTAGTCCGCTATCCAGATCTACATCTCAGCCTTACAAACATTTAGGGCCGATCTACTCTACGCCTACACAAAGGCACGACTCTATGGCTCAACAACCTAAACATTTAATTTACATTCAATTTAAAAATTGAAGATGAGGGCTGCACCTCTCTTCAGCCTTGAATGCATGCGCTGACATGGCTGGCTAGCTGGCTGGCTGACTGACGTGGAGAGATGCTCCTGCATCAGTTGAGATACTTTATTATTCAGGTTAGCAATGGGTTGTGCAAGAATTTTTGGTCGTGGTTGTGGATTATTCATAGGAAACTGGATATTTTGTTGTGGGGGAAACTACATAGATGGATCGTGTGATTGTTGAGGGAATTGAAAGGGGATTTATTGTTCTTTACCAAAATGAATATTTTTCCATCCTTGCTGATGTGGGTGATTTTTGGTTTCTTAAGGCATCCATTGTTGGTGGGACATGGAGGGGTACCAAGGCCAAGAAGGATACTGCAAGTGTTGGTTAGTCCAATAAGAATTATAAGATTCCATAGGGTAGAAGGCCATACCTGGGGTATGAGGCTACCAAGGTCATTTTTGAGTGATGAGGAAAACTTGCTCGGATTCCATGGTTGCTCCTAAGTAGACCTATTTCATCCCTGGAAGAGATGAAAAAATGCTAGTATCGTGGTCTTGTTCACAGATTTTGCATATCTTTATGTTGCTCAATGGACAATCCTTAAATGGATGCTTATTTCTAGACTCGGGGAAGAATAAAGATAAAGATAGTTCTAATTCAACCCAATTTTTCTTGGCTTTCAAGGTTTCAATTTGTGAACTCAAGGATTCAAGTATATCAGTATTAAAATATTCTAGTAGGTTTCCATTATTTTATCTAGTGATTCTTCCCTAGATATTTTTTTAATTCTGGTTATCATGTCTCTTGGTCCTTCCCCTATCCTACAAGTTACTATTGATTACCTTTTACAAAAGTCACAAATATCACCATAGCTTAGTTGGGAGACATCTCCAACCCACATTAGATTTAAAATATCCATGCAATAATCTTTGATTCATCTCAAAAAAATAATTTGTAGAGTTTCATCACCCAACTTACTACTCTGTTTTGACCACTACAAATTGTATTGGAAACATTCTACGTAGTCCTCTACGCTTTCATCCTCTTTTAGTGTCATCCTTAAGATTTTTTCTTTATGATATTTTTCCTTGCAATAATCCAAATAACTTTTTAGGAATGTTTCCTTCGTTTCTGCCCATGTTTGAATATTGTTTCCACCAAGTCCTATAAACCAACGAAGTGCTGCATCTTTCAATGTGGTAGGGAACAATTTCAATTTCTACTCATTCAAGACATAGTTGTAAATCCTGCAAAGGACATTGAATTCTAAGAGAATTGTATCCAAGTCCTCAGTTTCCATCCTATTGAAATTTGGCAAGGCTAAAGGGGAATATTCTTCATCTATGCCATCCCTCCCAGGTTTCTGATTGGAAACTCAAATGTTATAGCATCTTCCTTAATGACTCTTGCTCCTTCTTCTACTTCCATGGTGCACCAAAAGTCCTGAACATTAGGTCTTGGTTATTCTACTCATTATGTAGAAGAGGGGTATTTTTTTGGTTCTTGAACTGGATTTGACTGAAATTCTATGTCAAATTGTCTACTGAGAAGTTCCTTTATTTTGGTTGATTCT
Organism: Picea engelmannii; assembly: GCA_009831015.1. NCBI lineage: Eukaryota > Viridiplantae > Streptophyta > Pinopsida > Pinales > Pinaceae > Picea > Picea engelmannii. Next base: position 139,613 of record ML780206.1, read on the forward strand.
AGTGTTGGAAGTAAAAAAAATTACTGAACTGTAGAAGCAGCTTCTGATATAGGATCAGTTGAATGTAATTATTATCCAATTGGAGGAATATATTTCCTTTTTGCTAAAGAGCTATCTATTGTGGTTTTGGTCATTTGTATCTTCTTATGTGATATGGATTTCATGGGGCTTTCTCCTTTTGTTTATTTTCCTAAAAGGGGGATAATATCTTGGGTGGTTTTGAGTCGACTTTTTGGAACTCTAACTATATTCATGCATTCTACTATGATCTAAAACTAGTGTAGGATTACTATTTCACCTTTGGAAACTACCTGACAATGACTCCAAAATGAAGGGATTTTCAATTACCTTTCCAATTTATAGCAAGGAAAGAAAATATTTTGTGCATTAAATTTGTCAACCCAGGGTTTTGTTTTTACTTGCAAGTTACCATGCACTATATATGCAGGTCACACTTCCTTCTTTCACTGGTTTATATAATGTGAATAATATGGATTTATGAGCAGAATGAAATGAATAACAGATTGAATACAATAACACAAAGATATGGAGAAAAACAATAGATATCCAGTGAACAATAACTTCTATTGAATAAATAAAATAGGTTGAAACTGTAAAACTACAGAACTGAAAACAATTTGCTTGAATGGCGGTAGCTATCTATGAGAAGAGATGTGGATGCTACTTGCATCCGCCTGAGAAGAATGATTACAATGGGGCTCTAGAGGAATTTTTAACATTACTCATGAAAGCCAAAACCCTAGACATCCAAAAACCTAACCCTAGGATATGAAACGCCAAAAGTTATGTGGGCCCCGATAGGTAAGTTGGTACCTCAACTTCCCAGGGTCGTAATTTTTGCATATGAACTCTGTTTTAGGCATGTGATAGACCATTCGAAAGGAATTTTCAAGAACTACACATTATGTTGTCAAACTCTGACTTTGTCTATAGTTCAACTATGGCAAGGAAAAAAATCATTTTTTAGGGCCCCAAAATGGCCCTAGAAGTACAGAAAGATGTACTGACATGAAAAATTCCAAAAGAAGCTAATTGGAATAGGTGGGAAGGCACCAATCCACCTGGATGTTGTGTAGGGATTCAGAATAGCCGTAGAATTGGAGAACCCACAATTACAAATAAATTTCATCATTACAGAGAAACATGTTGAACTAAAAATTGTTAAGAGGAGCTAGTTGGAATAGGTGGGTGGACACCAATATCCACCTAGATCATTCCTACCCCCTTAGGAAGCAATGGTATCCATTATGTTGAGTTCCCCCATTAGGTGCAGAATTTTTTGTTGAAATTGGCCCTGAGTGAGCCACTTTCCTTGGTGCAAGAGTTTCCCTACCTTGACAACTCGATAAAGTTGGATCCTCTGTTGGCGAGTGCCCTTGACCTGTGTGTCCACTATCTGATCAGTGGATTCCTATTCCATGTAGTCACGGTTGAGCTCTTCTGGTGTCAACTATTTTTTGATCTTTGAGGTGTCCAATAATGGTGTAAAATATGGTCAGAGGAGGTCCACATTGAACACTGGGTGCAATCCAAGGAAGGGGGGAGTGTTGAGCTCAAAATTATTGTCACCCACAACCTTGGTGATAGTGTAAGGCCCATAGAGAAGTGGACAAAGATTCGTATGGGGCCCTGTAAGGTGTTCTTTCTGCAAATGTAACCAGACGTTGTCTCCCACCTGAAACTTGTGCGGTACATGGTGTTGATCATGGCGTTGTTTGTACTTAAAATTGGCTTTCAACAAAAAATTATGGACCTGTTAGCGGATGTGTTGAATCTTCTCAATGAATCTGGTGGCTTTGTTTTCCTTAGACTGAACATGGGAATATTTTGTATGTGTGGTTGCAAGAGGTAGTACAACATCAATTGTACCCAAGGGTTGGAATCCCAACCCACTTGAATTGGGATATGGTTGGTGGAGCTATGGAGAGTCATGTTGTAGTTTTCTTGAACATAGGGAAGACTCTCATCCCATCTATGCATATGCTTAGAGTTATACATGCGCAGGATGTGAAGAATCATCTGATTGATGACCTCTGTTTGGCCATCGGTTTGAGGGTGTAAGGCAATGGATTTAGTGATATTGGTGTCCAATAGTGACCCGAGACTCAACCAAAATGTGTTGAGGAACTTGTTGTCCCGATCAGAGATGATAGTATGTGGTATCCCAAAATGGACCCACACTCGTTCGAAGAAGAGCTTGGCAGTATCTGCCTCTATGATTCTCTTCTTATACGCTATGAGAATGGCCATCTTCGAAAACCGATCAACCACAAAAAATATGCAATCATTTCCTTACTTGGTAGATGGAAGGCCAGACATGTAATCCATCAAGATAGATTCTAAGTGCCTCTCGAGAGTAGGAAGAGGGGTGTATAATCCTTGCTTATTGATGGCTGGCTTGGAAATGGCATAGGAAGTGCAAGATCTGATATACTTGTTAAAGTCCTGTCGAAGTTTCGGCCAATAAAAATGTTTCTATAGAATGAACATAGTTTTCTCCATGAAAAAATGTCTTGCCATTCGACTATAGTGAGCCTCCCAAATCATCTTTGCACGCTCACTTGCAGGAACATAGAGGTGGCCCATATGGCATAATGGTCCATCCCAAATGTGAAAATTGGTGGCATTCACACCTATACCCAAGAGTTGATAGGGGTGGCAAAGTTAGGATCTCGTTGATAAAGTTGGGGCCACTCAGATGCCTCATGCCCACAGGAATGGATCACGATAGTGAGTGCATCCACAGGAGGTCGACTGAGGTAGTCAATGACATGATTTTTGCTCCTTGTCTTATACTTGATGTTGATATGGAACTGTTGTAGGTATGTGGACCAATTTTGATGGTGGTGATTCTGCAACTTCCCTTGTGTCTGTATGAATTGTAGAGGCTTGTGATCAGTGTGGATGATTGTCTCCTTTCTCATAATGTAGTGTTTCCATTAACAATAGGCTTTCACAATGGAATACATTTCCTTATCATAGGTGGGGTATTTCCAGGCGGTATCTGAGAGTGTCTCACCATGGTATGCTATTGGATGACTGTGTTGAGTGTGAAGTGTGCCTACAACATAGTCAGATGCATCAGTCTCAATCCCAAATGGTTGTTGTGGATTGGGTAAGGAGAGTACTGGAGTTGAGCACAAGCGATTCTTTAGATCATCAAATGCTCATTGTTGTGCCTTCCCCCATGCAAACGTTTCTCTTCCACCACCCTTGGTCACTTGGTTGAGGGCCCATGAAATATGGGAGAATCCCAACATGAACCATCGGTAGAAGTTGGCAAGTCCCAAGAAGCTCTGAATCTCGATTAGTGTGGTCAAGGCTAGCCAGTCACGAATGACTTGAATCTTAGTTGGATCCACATATACCCCATGCTCATAAATAGTGTATCCCAAGTATTGGACCCTATACATCCCAAAGTAGCATTTTTCCAAGTTGGCATATAGCTTTTGCTACTGTAGAGTGATCAAAACCTATTGAATATGCTGCATATGATCCTCCAAAGTTATTTTGAAGGTGAGGATGCCATCCAAATATACCACCCCAAAACAGTTGGTTAAGGTTCTCAATACCTCATCCATCAACCTCATGAAAGTTGTTGGTGCATTTGTTAATCCAAAGTGCATGACCAACCATTCGAAGAGACCTTCTTTAGATTTTAATGTTGTCTTCCATACATCAATCGGTTTGATGGGAACCTGGTGGTAGCTAGAATTTAGGTCAATATTTCTAAAGAATGTTTCCCCCTTGATTTGGTCAAGAAGTTCATCAATTTGGGGAATTGGGTATCGGTTCCTGACTCTGATTTTGTTTCATTCTTTGTAATCAATGCAGATCCTCCAAGTCCCGTATTTATTTTGCAACAATAAAATTAGGCTTTCGTAAGGGAAGGATATGGGTCTGATGGGCCCCTTTTGAATCATCTCTTGGATCTGATGCTTGATTTCAACATTTTCCATTAGTGAGGAATGATACACTAGTCCATTAGGTAGAGGTACAATGGGGGTTACATCAATTGGATGCTTGACTTGGCAGTTCATCGGTACCCAGGTGGGTGAGGAGAAGATGTCTTTGTACTACTCCACAATCCCTTCCACTTGCTTTCTACAAAGAGAGGCTCTGAGTAGAGGTCATGGATGTGGCAGCGACCTTATTCTTACTATGAACATGGATCACAAAGAAGAAAATTTCCTGATATGTGAAATTCCTTTACTACATTTCTTAGAAGAGATTAAAGAAATAACAGTAGGTGACACTACCTCTAGTATCATGTACAATTTTCTACCCGGAGTAATAATAACATTGTGGGGTCTAGACTCATACAACATATCGTTTCCACAAATATGATTTTCCTAAAATAACATCACAAAATTCAAGAGGAGCGATATCACACAATACCTCATCTTTGAAGGGATAGATGCCATAGGGAAGACAACATTGTTGGCTGACACAAAGATCTCTTCCTTGGTGAAGACAACCGATGGTGTATGGCTGTGGGTGCAATTTCATCGGCAGGTCTAACTGCTTGATGACCTTTGTTGAGATCAGGTTCTTCCAAATTCCACTATCGAAAATGAAATGAAGCGAGGCCCCCTTTACCCACATATGTGAGTGAAAGAGGCATTACCCTTCCTCTGGTCCTTCTGGTTCACTTGGTTGTACTTTGGTGGTAGAGATAATGGTGTTGGGTTCGACATCGATAATCTGCTTCCCTCATTCTAGATTTGATTCATCGTCAGAATCTTCCTCTGAATCGAAATATTTCATCTCGGCCACCAGTGACTTCTCGGAGCGACATTCTTCGGTGTTGTTCCAAGGGATTTTATAGTATTCACACCACTTTCTCGTGTCCTTCTTCAACTTTTCATTACCCTTCTTGGGTTGTGGCTTGGACTCCTGAGAGCCCATATTTGATATGTCCCTTCTTTTGTGGGTTGGGGATGCCTTTTCCCCACTTCGACTATGAGGAGTTTGCATATTCAAACTCTCTTCTCTTCTGCTTAATTTTTTTCTCGATCTTGACAACATATCTATAAGCCACATCTAATGATGCGATGTCCAAACAATCCATTTCTATTTGAATGTATCTATGCAGACAGTGACAATATTTGAGTACCAGATGTCGTTCAGAGTCTTTGATRCCCAATTTGGTGCACAAGGTATGGAAAATATTGTTGAAATCTAGTACTGTTTGGTCCCTCTCCTGACGCAGCGTGGTCCATCTTGGGTATTGGTCCACGTAGCCTCCAACATGGYAGTATTGTTCTTTAATGACATCCTTGAAGGAATCCCATGTAGGGGTGATCGCAAATATTGTAGATTCCTCTATGGCCCTTTGCTCAAAGTAAGTGTCCCACCAAACCTTAACATGGGAGACAACCTTGAGGAGTGAAAAAGTAATATTTTCCCTATTGGAAAAATTGTGCACCGAAAAATACCATTCGAGCAAATTCAACTATTTATTTATAGAATCTTCTTCTATCAATCCTTAAAATAATGGAATATCAAAATTTACTTGTACCTTGAAGGGGGTTGCATGGCTTCTTGATGAATATGTGTCTCCTGTGGGAAGCCATCGAAGGATCTGTGCAAAGTTGTCCATCATTTTGTTCCTTTGTCGTGCAAGGGCTTCCTCAAGAAATAGTTTAAAAGGATATCCTCCTCCATCATCTTTCTTCTCATACCCCATTCGTTTTTGTCAGGTTTGGCATGACCGATCTTGTAAATGTTTGACCGGTTCAAGTCCCAACTTCTTGTACCTAGATCTTGTCGGGGACATACACGAAGAAAAATAAATGAAGAGCAGACTGCTCTGATACCACTGTTCTGGATTTATGATTGGAACGAACTGAATAATATAATGAATACAATAACACAGAGTTACAGAGAGAAACAATAGATATCTAGTGAACAATAACTTCTATTGAATAAATAAAATAGGTTGAAATTGTAAAATTGCATAATTGAAAACAATTTGTTAGAATGGTGGTAGCTATCTCTGAGAAGAGATGTGGTTTCTATGCACATTTGTATGAGAAGAATGATTAAAATGAGGCTCCATAAGCCTTTTTAACATTACTCATGAATTCCAAAAACCTAACACTAGGAGATGAAACGCCAAAAGTTATGTGGGCCCCGATGGGTAAGTTGGTAGCTCAACTTCCGGGGGTAGTAAATTTTGCATACGATCTCTATTTTAGGCATCTGATAGCCCATTAGAAAGGTCTTTTTGATAAATACACATTATTCCCTCAAACTTAGGCTTCATTTATAGTTTGACTCTGGAAAGCCAAAAAAACATTGTTTAGGGCCCCAAAACAGCCTTGGAAGTACATAAGGATGTACTGACATGAAAACTTCCAAAATAATCTAGTTGAAATAGGTGGGTGGCCACCCATATCCACCTGGATGTTGTGTAGGGCTTCAGGATAGCCCCAGAAGTGTAGCACTCACAATTACAAAGATATTTTATCATTACAAAGAAATGTCTTAAATTAAAAACTGTCAAGATGAGCTAGTTGGAATAGGTGGGTGGCCACCAATATCCACCTGGATCAGTCTCCATTGCGTTGAGTGCCCCCATCAAGTGAGTAAATTTCTGTTGAATTTGGCTCGGGGTGACCCAATTCCGTTGGTGTAGGATTTGTCCTACCTTGAAAACTCGATAAAGTTGGATCCTCTACTGGCGAGTGCCCTTGACCTGTGTGTCCACTATCTGATCGATGGATTCATGTTCCATGCAGTGAGGGTTGAGCTCTATTGCTGTCAATTTTTCTGTGATCTGTGAGGTGTCCAATAATGGTGTAAAATATGGTCAGAGGAGGTCCATGTTGAAAAATGGGCACAATCCAAGGAAGGGGGGAGTGTTGAGCTCAAAATAATTGTCACCCATAGCCTTGGTGATAGTATAAGGCCCATAGCAAAGTGGACAGAGCTTTCAATGGGGCCCTGTAAGGTGTTCTTTATGAAAATGTAAGGATACCTTATCTCCCACCTGAAACTTGTGCGGTACCCGGTGTTGATCATGGCGCTAATTGTACTTAGAATTGGCTTTCTAAAAAATATCATGGACCTATTGGAGAATGTGTTGAATCCACTCAATGAATCTGGTGGCTTTTTTGGCCTCACACTGAACATGGGAAGATTTTGTCTGTGTGGTTGCAAGAGGTAGTGAAACATCAATGGGACCCAAGGGTTGGAATCCCTTCCTCGTCTGAAATGGGCTATGGCAGATGGAGATATTGAGAGCCATTTTGTATATGTGCTTAACATAGGGAAGAATCTCATCGCATGTATTTGGATGCTTAGAGTTTTATATGCGCAGGATGTGCACAATGATCTGATTGATTACCTCTATTTGGACATCAGTTTGAGGGTGGAAGGTACTGGATTTAGTGAGCTTGGTGTCCAATAGTGACCAGAGACTCGACCAAAATGTGTTGAGGAACTTGTTGTCCCAATCAAAGATTATGTTCTATGGTATCCCAAAATGTACCCACATGCGTTTGAAGAATATATTGGCAGTATCTGCCGCTACGATTCTCTTCTTGTAGGGTATGAGAATGGCCATCTTCGAAAACCGATCAACCACCAAAAATATGCAATCATTTCCTTAATTGGTGGATGGAAGGCCAGACATGTAATTCATAAAGATGGATTCCCAAGGCCTCTCGAGAGTAGGAAGAGGGGTGTATAATCCTTGCTTCTTGATGGTTGGCTTGGAAATGGAACAAGCAATGCAATATATGATATACTTTCTGACGTCCTATTGAAGTTTTGGCCAATTAAAATATTTCTATAGAATCGCCATAGTTTTCTCCACACCAAAATGTCCTGCCATTCTACTATAGTGAGTCTCTAAAATCATCTTTGCATGCTCACTTGTAGGAACACAGAGCTGGCCCAGATGGAATAACAGTCCATCCTGAATGTGAAAATCGATGACATTCTCACTTGTACCTAAGAGGTGATAGGGTGTAGAATATTCAGGATCTCACTGATAAAGTTAGGGCCACTTAGATACCTTATTCCCACAAGAATGGACAACATGGTGAGTGTAGCCATGGGAGGTCAATTGAGGTATTAAGTGACATGATTCGTGCTTCCTACATTATACTGGATGTTGAGATGCAATTGTTGTAGGTATGTGGACCACTTTTGATGGCGGTCATTTTGCAACTTCCCCTGTCTGTGTATGAACTACAGAGGCTTGTGATTAGTGTGGATGATTGTCTCATTTACCATAATGTAATGTTTCCATTGAAGACAAGTTGCACAATGGAATACATTTCCTTTTCATAGGTGGGGTAGTTTTGGATGGTATCTAAGAGTGTCTCACTATGGTATGCTACCAGATGATCATGTTGAGTGAGAAATGCACCTACATCATAGTAAGATGCATATGTCTCAATATCGAACGATTGTTGCAGATCGGGTAAGGAGAGTATCGAAGTTGAGCACTAGCGATGATTCATATCATCAAATGATTGGTGTTGTTCCTTCCCCCATGCAATTTTTTCCTACCACCACCCTTGGTCACTTGGCTGAGGGCCCATGCAATATGGGAGAATCCCAACACGAACCTTTGGTAGAATTTGAAAAGTACTAAGAATCTCTAAATATTGGTTAGTGTGGTCGGGGTTGTCCAGTCATAGATGACTTGGATCTTAGCTAGATCCACGTGTACCCCGTGCTCATCAACAATGTAGCCCAAGTATTGGACCTTGTTCATGCCAAAGGAGCATTTTTCCAAGTTGGTATACAACTTGTGTTGTCGCAAAGTGCTCAAAACCTGCTAAATATGCTACATGTGCTCCTCCCAAGTTATGATGAAGATGAGGATGTCATCCATATATACCACCACAAAAGAGTTGGTGAAGGGTCTCAATACATCATCCATCAACTTCATGAAAGATTTTGGTGCATTTGTTAATCCAAAGGGCATGACCAATCATTCGAAGAGAACTTCTTTAGATTTGAAAGTTGTCTTCCATACATCCATCGGTTCGATGGGAACCTAGTGGTAGAAATACTTTAGGTAAATCTTACTGAAGAAATTCCCCCCTTGAGTTGGTCAAGAAGGTCATCAATTTGCGGAATTGGGTACCGGTTCCTGACTCTGTTTTTTTTAATGCTCTGTAATCAATGCAGAGCTGATAGGTTATGTCTTTCTTTTGCACCAGTACATCAGGCTTCTACAAAGAGAGGATTTGGGTCTTATGTGCCCCTTTTTAAGTAGCTCTTGGATTCGACGCTTGATTTCTTCATCTTCCATCAATGAAAGAGGTTATACTAGTCCATTAGGAAGAGGTGCATCGGGGGATAGATCAATTGGATGCTTGACTTGGCAGTGCATCGGTACCCTAATGGGTGAGGAGAAGATATCTTTGTACTCTTCCATGATCTCGTCCACTTTATTCTGCTGCAAAGAGAGGCTCTGTGTAGAGGTCATGGATGTGGAAGTGACCATCTTCTTACTGTGAGCACGGATCACAAAGAAGACAAACTTATCGGTCTGTGAAATGACCTTATTGCATTGCTTAGTAGAGATTACAGAAATAGCGGTAGGAGGCGCTACCTATGGTACCCTATAAAATTGTCTACCCAAAGTAATAATAACACTACATGGTCTAGACTCATAAATAGCATGTCGCTTCCACAAATATGGTTGTCCTAAAAGAACATCACTAACTTCAAGGGGATCAATATCACACAATACCATGTCTTTGAAGGTCTTGATGTCATAGGGTAGACGACATTGTTGTCTGACGTGAAGATCCCTTCCTTGGTGAAGCTAGCCAATGGTGTAGGGTTTTGAGTGTGGTGTCAGCGGTAGGTCCAGTCGCTTGACGACATCTTCGTAGATTAGGTTCTTTTGACTATGGATATCAACAACGAAATGAAGCGGAGCCCCCTTTACCCACATCTATGAGTGAAAGAGGTGTTCCCCTTCCTCTAGTTCTTCTGGTTCACTTAGTTGGACTTTGGTGGTAGCGACAATGGCATTGGGTTTGACATTGATAATACACTTCCCTCCTTCTAGATTTGATTTGGAGTCAGAATCTTCCTCTGACTCGGAAGCTTTCATCTTGGACACCAGTGACTGCTTGGAGAGACATTCTTTGGTGTTGTGCCAAGGGATTTTATGGTATTCACACCACTTTCATTTGTCCTTCTTTGACTTCTCATTACCCTTATTGGGTTGTGGCTTGCAATGGTTTTCCTTAGAGTGACCATCTTTTCTCTATCCCTTGTTTTGTGGGTTGGGTCTACCTTTTCCCTGCTTTGGCTATGAGGAGTTTGCAGATCTAAACTCTCTCCTCTTCTACTTAAATGTATGCTTGATCTTGATAGCATATCTATAAGCCACACCTAATGATGTGATTTCTAGAAACTCCATTTCTGTTTGAATGCATCTATGTAGACAACCACGATATTTGAGCACCGGATATCGTTTAGAGCCTTTGATACCCAATTTGGTGCCCA